>VZRX01002017.1:24931-99961 GCA_013398075.1 Notiomystis cincta
AGTGATGGACTGACCAAACCCCCCTGCCCCGTCTGCCTGCGCTGTCAGTGGGAAGGAGGGAGAGGCTGGGGGGAAAAGGTGTTTGAAGGGCTTATGTTACTTCTCATTATCCTCCTCTGATTGTGTTAGAAATAAATTCACTTTTGCAACTTAAGTTGAGCCTGCTTTGCCCTTGAAGCGTTTCTCCCGGTCCTTATCTCACTCATGAAACATTTTTTAGTTTTTTCCCTTCTCCCTCCTCTGCCCAGCTGTGACAGGGAAGGGTGAGCAAGACACTCTCGTGGTGTCTGGCTTTTGGGCCAGAGTCAAACCATGACACCACCCCAAAGTCTTCTTTCCTCTGGGAAGCCCAGCTCCCTCAGCTTCATAAGAGAAGTGTTCTAACCTTGTGATCATCGTAGTGGCCATACTCTGCACTGGCTCTAACAGCTCTTCCTGTGCTGGGTACCCCAGAGCTGGACACAGTAACCTCAGATCTAGGGACGTAGTTAGGTGCCTGTTTCTCACTGCAATCTACTGAAATTTTGTTGCATTAGTGACTTTGTGAATTCAGATGAATACAAATAAATTGACTTGCCAAAGATGGCGGTTAAAATTTGTGGCAAAATGGGAGGTCAAACCTTGGTCTCCTGTGTCTCATGGCTTACTGCTGGTCTGAAGATGCCATGACAAGAGGTGATAGAAAGGAAAACGAAGAAGTAAAGATAATGTGGTTTTTTACCATAAGAGGTACCTATAACTGCTGAGCTGCAACATGGTATTTCTGTGAAGACTTCCATCTAAATTCAGTTGCATGTTTGAGTATTTCAGGGGAAAATTAAAACCAGTGAACTCTAATGTGAGTTGAACTCTCAGTGCATCAAATGAAGTTCTGCTAATGTCTCCTTTCACTTATGCTAGCAAGACTTCTCTTTATTTCAGGAGTTTTAGATCACTGTATTCCCAAATATGGATTTATTCTCTGGACAAAGTGGGGTAATTTAGTCAAATACTTGCCATGTGACTCTAGGCTCAATTCTTGTATAGTTGTTTTCTGCTCACTCATTACTTATTAGTAGAAAGACATGCTTTGCAAATTGAACAATGCTCTTAATTTTCATTTTTGCTACTACTATCACTTATTTTTGAGGCTTTTTGAGATGTCCCCTGAAAAACTAGACATGATTTCTTCATCCAGTGAATGAGTTTTGGCATATCTATATATGTCTATATATAAAATAAAAGAATTCTCACAAGAATGTGAGATGTTAAATTTGATTAAAACATTAATTAAAATAATGGTGTACTCTCAGAATTTACCTGCTACAGTAATCTAAATAATAGGGTACAAATAAATGTCAGATGACTTCTCAGGGCATGATTCTGTTAGTCATCTACTATGAAACAAGACCAAAATTTAAACTAGAAATCAATGATATTTTTGTGTTTCCTAACAATTATATTTTTTTGTTTCCTAACAAGGAAATAACTAGTGATAAGGACTTCAGAGAGTCCTAGGTGTCATCCACTGAAGCTGACTCTTGAAGCTGACTCTTCAGATAAAAATATCACTTATGATATAATGATATTATATTAGAATATGACTTAGCAGATAGAAAATGAGATATTAATTGTGGCTATTCCCTTTTGAAAATTCCAATCTAAATAACTTCCATTCCAGAAGGCATTAAGAGTCTTCAGAACCCAACAGTTTGGTATCTGATCTCAATTCCTTAGTCTACAGCTTTCTTCATCTGTACTTACTTCCATTTTACTGCAATTGTTTTTCTTCATTAATCTGTTTAATTCATTTTACATGTGAGCATAATTCAACAGAGTTTGTAAATTATGATTTAAAAGTCTAATTTTTCAGAGTAGTTACTTTAAAGGGAAAGGAAAAACAATGTAATGAGGAAAATAATATATTATTTGTAAGAGGATAATTTAATTTTATTTTCTGAGATGACTGGTTGCAATTCCTCTTCATATATAAGGAAAGCTCACTAACTACTCACTAATGTTTCTTGCAAATGATATCCTGAAAATTAATATTGTAATATGTAATCCCTACAGCTGTGGATGTACATCAGCTAATATTTTAAAGTAATGCTCATTAGGATCAATGTCAATTAATCACAATTCATTGTTTGAATATCGATCAAGCATATTTAATTTGCCATTAGTGTTAACAGAATGATGTATTAGTCAATTAAGATAGCATTGACTGAGAATCTTAATTAGATATCTAATTCTTTAGCCAGATATAAGAAAACCTAACCATTGGTTTCAGTGCTTTCCCTTTGTCTAGAATATCTGATTATATTACAAGGAAAGTTACTGACTTATGCATCAGTATGAACTGCCTTTTAATTTTCAACCCACACTGATTTTCTCCATGTTTTCATTCATCTCCTGGAATTTTGTGTTTCCATCAGAGGTTTTCTAAACCTTGCATACCAGTTTTCTCAAGCTAAACAGGCCCATTACAGTGAGCTATTGCCTGACTGTGGAATGGCCTTTTCCAGAGCAATCAGAAAATAATTCCCAAGACAGTCAGTCACCAGGCTACTGCAGGAGAAAGAAGACTTGACTGAAACAGAAACTTATGATCCCTAAGTATTTGTGCAGAGGCTACTGGACAGTTTTTAAAGTAAGCTGAAACTGTGTCTGTGCCTTATTTGCTAAGCAGCCTGCTCCTTGGTTTAGTCTGCAGCCTTAGCTCCTAACTCCATTATCCCTTGCCACCTCTGCTCAAACAGACATGCCTATTTACCCTGCACGCCCCTGCTCTCACACTCTTGTGTCAGACTGAAGCAATGCTTTCCTTATGTGTGGGGTGCTAAAGGACAGCAGACTTTGGATTTGTACTATTTAGACAGGAATGAGAAATAAGAGAAACAGAGAGAAAAGATATTATCAGAAATTTAATTCTAAATACAGTATTTTCTATTAACAACAAGAAATAAGTGAAGAAAACATCCTCTTTCAACTGGATTGAAGCACATAACTTTGTGCCTTAAAAAAAAGAAGGCTTCACAAATTAAAGAAAATATTTCAACATTGTTTATATTCAATGTTTAATCAATATGAAATGTAACTTGTTTTTAACATTTGCTTCTGAGAACTTTAATATTTGGAGGTTTCATTGCAAAAAGGAATGAAATAATTCTGTCATCTCATGAAATCAAAGTTTCATACTGCTGCCTCTAGGAATACTCATAGATGAAAAAAATTTAAAGACTCATTCCAAATGGAGAAAAACACTGCATTTGAATTTAAGTGTGTTTTATATAAGACTTTAATAACCAGTGCCAGTTAATAAAAACTCCGATGAAGCAGTGGGAAATTGGTATTGCACACATTTGAAATGGATAAACTCTTTAATTTATTTCAGCTAACCACTGCTGAAACAGCTGCAGTTTTACAGAATCATAAATTCAGAATCGCGATGTGAGTGGCTAGGTTAATTGTGTCTCATTTAACAGTTTTTCTCTGGCTAAATTAAGGGGTAACTCCTTCATCCTCACATGATTTATTGTTAAATTGCGCCTTACTTGGATAAAGCGGTTTTGTATATTGAATTCTGAAAGGAGAAAATTACAGATCACTTATAAGTAACTTTGTTTCTAAATATTTTTTCCCAGTGATTTTAATGAGATGCTCTTTGCCCTTTCAAAGGTTCTGCTCCTCTGAAGTGGGTGAGAAAATTATTGTTTATCTTCTAGGGCACATGCACGGGAAATACAAGTGGTACTACTGATCACCTTGTACTAAAGTTAATCGTATTGTATAGGTTTTGCAAGGGAAAATCATGTTATACTTGTCCCTTTTCCTGTGCTTTTCCCTAAGTATACACTAATTGACACTGTCAAACTTGGAATTCCAAGTTGGGTGAAACTCTGATTTAATGATGCATGGCAGTCCTTTCATTCTTATGAAGGTAAATTGTATTATGAAATATCAAGAGTAAGAAATGGCAAAGCACTGAAGAGCTTACAAAACCTGTAAAAAGAATCCAGGAGTTACTTAAAAGATTACAAACTTACGTAATGCAAATTAAATTTTGTAACCATTTCCACCACCTGCCATCAAGAAAATGCTCACAAGAGACTCTTGCTTCCAAATATTTCTTCCCAAGCATGCTGGAAGCTGATTTTGTGACTTTTCTGAGTTGTCAGTAGCACACAGCTTTGAAAACAATTCATGGACTTCTCTAAGGATACTTTTAGTATCTCCATGAAAGCCTTGGAATTCTTCAGGATGTTCTGATGTGCTCTAAAAGTGGTACACATTCAAATAGAAACACTATTTTAAGATTTCCCTTCTTTCTTCATCTATCTTCTATTCCTATATGAAACAAATAAAACTTACTAGGGGCAAAAAAAGAGAAATAAAAACATTCTAAGCTAATATTTTTCCTCAAAATTTCTATAAATTAATGAAACCTAATCTGACTGTTCCTTGTTCTCACCCCTTCTATTTACAAATTTTTGCCCTTGTCCATTGAGCAACACTACTGGCTCAAGAATGTAGTTTAGTATATTTTTTGTAGAAAAAAAAGTGGTGATACAGTGAATTTTAATGTTTCTACAGGGTTGGTGACATTTTTCATTACTTGATTAAATTAAGTTGATCAGATCATGATAATGTAGTAACTCTTTATTTTTTCTTAGATCAGAGCAAATATTAAAAAGCCTTCTTTTGCGTGCAGCACAATGTACACAGAAAGAAAAATAAAAGAAAAAAATCAAATTAGAAAAAAACAAAAGAAGCCAAGAATAGGATGCTGAATTGCTTTCCAGTACTTGAGTCTCTGCCTTCTTATTTCCTATTGCAGAGCACTTACTACATTTTAAAAATCAGTTCATTAAAAAAAGTAGAATGTCTACGTATTTTAAGTCTTTCATGTACTTTCATACACAATGATCTTTAAAAGTGCATTATTTTCTGAAATTGAACATAACTAGAAATAACACAAAGGGGCAAAAATAAAGCTGAAATTAAATATAAGCTTGAAGTTAATATTTTGAGATCTGTCTAAAATAATTTTGAGGTACCTGATTATTTATATTTATATAATATTTGAGGTATTTTGTATTGAGGTTTGCTTTCAGTTTCTTCTTTTGTTTGTTCATTTAGAAATCTGTTTATAACAGATGACAAAAATTCTACTTTCTAAAATCTAAGGCCACTGAAAGTGGCCTAGAGACTGATTTTGGTTTGAGTGCTGCTGAATAAACTATACTTGAACCCTGAATAACCATGAATGCACTGTGCACAAAGGATCTAAGCAAGTCAAACGTCAGATTCTTTTGGCATAATTAAAGTGAAGTTACTGCTGTATCTGAAGTACAAGAAGACAAAAGAACTTGAAAATTAGTAATATAAAACCTAGAAATAAAACAGGGAAAAAAATCATTTACTGAATCTGGCAGAATCTGGAAAGAATTTAAAACTTGTTTAAATTGGGTTAGACTTGCTGTGTTGCTAGATATTATATGTATTCTTTCTCTTAGCTATAAGTGCCCTTCTTAGTCTGTATTCCATCTTTTGTATGAATAAATGTGCAATTTACTTTATTTCAATTAAACAATAATTATTTCAGTTTTTTTTTTTTAACTTTACTGCATTGTTTTAAAGCTATTTACAGTTTCTGTATTCTCAGGTTCAATCTTCCTCTATGCCCACAATCCTTACTTTTTACCCATACCTGAAATCCCCCTCAAAGATTCCACCTAAAAATGTACTAGAACATTGGCTGAAATTATTCCAGTTCACAAAGTCCCTCCCCAAAAATCATATTCAGTGTCCAAATGTGAAGATTTTTCTTTCAGGAGGGTTCATTATCCTATATGTATTAAAGAGATTTATTTCATTTTATATTCTCCCTCCATATTGTATGAATTTTAATGATTGTCTGTGGTTCTTATTTAAATGACCAAGTTCAGTGTTGAACAGTAACATAAATATTAACAGTTTCTCTACAAAAGGATACTTAGGTTATCATTCTTACAGCAACGAAACGTAAAGCTGTCTTTTAAAAAAATTAGGAAACCAAGAAGGAATATTTAAGAAAGGAATGGAAGCCAGGTAACTTTAAAAAATGTGGAAGATATAAAATAAAGTAATTTTAGTTGAAACAACTATCTCCTTTGATTTAGTTGTATTAATACTCAGATACTAACAAATTATTCAATAATACTCAAGATAAATATAAGAACAGTCAAGAGAAGAGTTTTGTAGCTTGGAAATGCAGAATAGCATATTTAACTCTGAAGAAAATTCAGATAACCTTGTTAGCAGTAATAAAATCCATTATGGACAAAATCTGTGAAAAAAA
This sequence comes from Notiomystis cincta, assembly GCA_013398075.1. NCBI lineage: Eukaryota > Metazoa > Chordata > Aves > Passeriformes > Notiomystidae > Notiomystis > Notiomystis cincta. Next base: position 31,251 of record VZRX01002017.1, read on the forward strand.
TGTTTCAGGAAGTGATTCTGTCTTTTTAAAGATTCTAATCCAAATATGTCAATGAATCAATGAGGAAAACAGTCACAAGTACCAGGAACAGGTGATACACAAATCTACCACCTAAAACCTGGCGTCTCTGTATCCAAGTTTAACATCTCAAAATAATCCTTGAAAGTTACTGCATTGATAAGGAATGGCAAAACTGCTAATTGACAATGACTTATCAAGCCACTTCAGAAATGGAAATTATTTATTTTACTGTATCTATAAATGTTCATTGTTGGTATTGCACTGGAAAACAAAAAAAGGACAGATGGCTTATGAAGACTGCCTAATCAAGGAAAAAGAACTTCAGGGAGCTATCAGAGAAGTGTATGAAGGTCTAAAGTTATTTATATTTTCTTACTTACAGAAAAGTTGAAAGAGTATTGTAAAAGACCTTTTTCTAATTTGTTTCTAATGGATTTAGTGATAAACATGAAAGATATGGCTCACCTGTTTGCATTACTTCTGGGAAATCACAAAATATCTCAGATTTTCAAAATAAATGGCCACTGACTTTAAACTTAATAATAAAGAAAATTAGGGAACAGAATCACAGAAGAAACCCCAAAAGAACGTGACAGCTTGTCGACGTTTTTTAGAGAAATTTTTTCCTCTTTAGAAATGCTAACGACTTAAGTACTGACTTAAGGAGGACAATGGCTTGACCATGGGGCATGTGGGTGCGGCCCCTCCCTGTCTGGGGGTTCCTCAGGGAGGGACAGAGACCCCGCGGGGGGTGGAGCTGGTGGGGGCTGGGACACAGCCCGGTCCCGCTCGCCGGCTCGGCCTTACGGAGCCCCGGCCTGGCCCTCAGGCTGCTCAGGCTCTCGGCTTTGGGAGGGGGATGTGTGGCTGTGACCGGGGGAGAGGAGCTCGCTCATCGCTGCAGTTACAGTCCAGCCTGTTTCTCCTGCCGCGGCCNGGAAGGTGCCTGACACCTGAGAGCAGCTGCCAGTGGGTTCTCTGGGTCTGGTTTGGTGTCACCGGTACAGTTGTTGTCTGTTTGCCTCATTTAAATACTTAGTTAAGATCTGTTATTCCTATTCCCTATCTTTGCCTGAGAGCCCCTTGATTTCAAAATATTACTAATGCGGAGGGAAGGGGAGTTCACATTTCTCATTCCAGGGGAGGCTCCCGCCTTTCTTGGTAAACACCTGTCCAAACCGTGACACAGCTGTTTTAAGAGGGAGGTGCCAAAGCATTTGCATGGAGGGTTAAAACAGAGTTGTTTTAGTGACTGAGAGATATGAAACCTTTCCACTGCTGCCCTCCTGACAGATGTGAGGGATGAAACTCCCACACATTGTGTATTGGAAAAAATCAGATCAGAAGTCTGGGTGGAAAAAGAATATTTTTTTTCTTGATACTGTGATAAAGTTGTCACTGATGATTTTGCATTGGAAGAAGCTGCATATCAGAAAGCTCCAATCTGGTACCCGTGGAGTTGGATCTGTGTGAGCAGGACCACAGACACAGGGGATCACCATGCTACAGGTGACGAACATAAGCTGTGGGAGTGGTGCTGGCACACCAGGATGCTGGGTTGCAGCGTTCTTTCAACACCTGGGCTGAGGACCCAGGCAGCATCAATGCCACTGTGCCCCTTTTGTGCTGTTAGCCAGCACTGCTTGCAGGGATGACGTGTAAGGGAGCACTGAGATATTCTCAGAGCTGGTGGCTTCAGTACTGTCACAAGAATGACAAATTGCTATTGCTCTAGAATTCTTCTTGTGACTGAATACATCAAAGGACAAAGAAATCTAAGCATCCAGATAAATCAGAGGACTATGTATCATGCTCAGAGAGCAATCCCTGTGATATATATTGTTCCTGAAGCATAGTCTGACAGAATAGGAAGAGAAGATCTCACAATATCAGCCCCTAAGACTGAATTCAAAACCTATTAAAGAAAGTAGCAGCCATTGCTATGGATCCCTTAGAGATTCTGACCAAGGTTTTGAAAAACACTTCAATTATTTAAGTGTTTTCCTCAGTATGCAGTTTATAAAAAGCTGTAATTTTGAACATCCATATTACAGCATTCCTGGAGCCCTGATGCTTTGTCCTGGAGCTTTGATGATTCTGATCAAAAGACAAAACTTCATTAATCTATAGGAAGCAGTGACTGCCTATGGGATTTTTCAGTTGATTATTCATATTCTCAGAGCACAAAAAAATAAAATACTACTGTACAGTACATTTTCTTAGGTGTGTATTGTGGGTTTTATATCGTTGTTATAGTGATGAGTTTTAGAGTCTAGTGTAGCTCTTAAATTTTAAATGCTAGGTTTTCTTTGCCTTTAGCTGGAATCAGAGCATATTTTTGATATAGACAAGAAGTGTTTTAATGTATTCATATTACAATTTAATCTATTTAATTTAATTTCTTTATGTTATTTTGATACTGATAGATACATAAAAGCCACCTGCTCCTGCCAAAAACTATTCAGAACTAGATATTCAAACAGAAAAATCTGCTGTAAAACTGAAATAAAAAAATATTTTGTTTGATATGTGCACAAAATGAAGTTATGCTTTAATTATTTCATTAATAATGCAATAGATGGTGAGAAATAGTATCTTTAAGCTGTTTGAATGTATTTCTGAATAAAAATATCCTTTCCATTTAAACAAGATATCTTTTGATAAAGCTTTCTGTGTTTATTATTCTTGAATATTGTCCTCTTTTCTTGCAGTCATGCTCTGCAAGTACTTTCAATATCACTTTTTATCCCATTTGTAGGTAGAATTGAAAAGAAGATAAATGTGCATGAACTTGTGTAGTTTTGAATTAAAAAAAAAAAAGCTTTTCAGTTTTTTTCTCCTTAAAACCAATATTTCTGAATATTGCTCAGATTACTGTAATTAAAAATCACGGTGAACCCTTTCCATTTCAATTGATAAGTAGATTTTATTTTTAGGACTCTGATTACGTCTGTGACCACATGAATTTGTAATCATAATAAATATTTATTATTAAGGGTTCATTTAAGTAACCCTTAAAGTATACATCATTGGACATGTTGCACTTACATTTCAATCTGTTTTAAGGGGCTGGAAATCAAAACCACTGCTGCCAAGCACTGGCCTGGCAGTGTTGTCAAGCTTCCAGGATGTATTTCAAGCAAAGATGTCAGGACAAATGATAACATGTTTGTGAAGATCTGTACTATAGACGCTTGTAAAAATGGAGTCAAAGAAGGCCCCAGCTGCTTGCTTGAATTTTGGAAAAGCTGTATAAAATTCTGAAGCTAGAAAGGTCATAGTTTTAGCTGGCTATGTGAAGGCAAAGAAAGGGCAGCAGGAAGGCGCTGCAGAGGGATCTGGACAGGCTAAATCGATGGGCCGAGATTAACGGCATGAGGTTCAACAAAGCCAAGTGCCGGGTCCTGCCCTCGGGTCACAACAACCCCAGGCAGTGCTGCAGGCTGGGGGCAGAGTGGCTGGAAAGCTGCCTCTGGAAAAGGATCTGGGGGTGCTGTTTGACAGGGGCTGAACATGAGGCAGTGTGTGCCCAGTGGCCAAGGAGGCCAATGGCTTCCTGGCCTGGATCAGGAGTAGTGTGGCCAGCAGGAGCAAGGCAGGGATTTTGTACTCTGAACTTCTGAGGTCTGACCTTGAATTCTGTGTTCAGTTTTGGGCACTCTTACTTCAAGAAAGACATTGAAGCTCTGGTGGATGTCCAAAGAAGATCAGCTGAGTTGGTGAGTGGTCTGGAGCACAAGGCTTATGTCAAGAAGTTGAGGGAGCTGGGGGTGTTTAGCCTGGAGAAAAGGAGGCTTAGGGGAGACCTTATCATTCTTTACCACTACCTGAAAGGTGGTTGCAGTAAGTGGGAGTCAGTCTCCCAGGTATCTAGTGACAGGACAAGAAGAAATGGTCAAAAGTTGCAGCAGGGAAGATTTAGAGCGGATATTGTGAAGTTTCTTCACTGAAAGGGTGGTTGGGCATTGGAATAGGTTGCCCAGAGATGTGGTGGAATCAGCACCCCTGGAAGTGTTCAAAAAGCACTTGGATGTGGCACCTGGGGATATGGTTTAATGGTGAACACAACAGTGCTAGTTGAATGGTTGGACTCTATGACTCAGAGGTCTTTTCCAATCTAAATGATTCTATGATTGTAGGACATTGCTGAAAAGGGACATGAAAAAAGCTGCCTGTTGAAAGTACCATTCAGTCCAACGAGTGCCCTAATGAAAATTGGGATCTCAGTTGCAGTGTCTGGTTATATCTTACTAAATTTCTGTTGTCACCTAAATGTGATTATTTTCCCATTACACCTTTAATTAATTGCCATATCTACTGTCATAGGTTTCAGAAAAAAATTAAAAAGAAGTAACATGAAAAAAAGCTAACAATTTCTTTCTGAAGAACACCCATGTGTGAATGGCCTATAAATAAATACTAATAAAATACTTAAAAACTTTGGTAACACGGGGAGTCTTAATAATGGTATCTTAGAGCTTTTTTTCTATGTTTGCAGACTCTAGGGAGAATATATAGAACCACCTAAAGCTACCACCTAAATTTCAGTGATAATTTTGGTACGTTGAAAATGCTAAGAGTGTAGGCTCTGGAAGATTTTTCCCCACTTTATCTGTCTTTTGCATGGATTACTGTCTCAGAGCAGCAATTGTGTCTTCTCCTGTGTGGGGACACCACCTTTCACAAACTGGTCTTCAGCTGTAGAACTGACCACAGAATCTCTGTTCCTGCTTTTTCCAATTTACATATCTTTACTGTGGATGTGTTTTCAAGATAGATCACCAAGTAGTTAAATATGTTATGCATCCTGCAGAAATGCTTTTAATTGTCGGTGTAAAGATAGATAACATCTAGAAGGCAGTCGAGTCATACTCTTCTGACTAAAGAATTAGTTTTCATCTCATGGTATTTTACTGCCTTCTCTCTCATGGCACATAATTTTAGTGAAAAGCCTGCAACAGCTTCCCTTCTATCATGATAACCATTTCTTGTTAAAATTAATTCTGTAATTCTGTGGGAAGTAAGGAAAAGAGGAATAGCACCAGCCAATAATATGCAAGTGCCTGAACAATCTTCTATAATTTAAGAATTAAAAACCCCCCCTCAAACATATATATGTAAAATATAACTATATAAATGCATGTTTTAGTGCCTATTATGTTAAAAATATAAGCCTTCAAAGACATAATTAGCTGACAGGCATGAGGCATTTTAGAATGTCCTTCCAGAATAGCTGTGGACTAACTCTTACTAAACTAATATTAATGTAAATCAGAAATTATACCTGTCGTATCTGGCACATTATGCCAACCTGATAGCAGAGTAATTGAAATCAGAATCTAACAAATTCATGAAGTGCAGCTAGCCCAAAGGTACTTGCAAAGGCTATAGAAGCTGGAATTAAACTAATAAAACCAAAATAATTCAGATGTAAGTCAAAATTCTACTCCTAAATCATCTCACTGTGCCTTGCTATTGCCGTGTTTTGTTATTTATACTACTAAAAGACTCAGGTAGTATTGCAGAACACAGAATATAAGAAGGACTGTGATTTTCTTCTTTGTAAATGTAAAGAGTTATTTAATATTTTGATTGAGTTACAACTGATAGAAAAAAAAACCTGCTTCAAGTAAAAATAGTTGAATTTTCAGAACATCACTGAAGTCAGCTTCATAGCTGAAGAACGGAATTTTAACATTTTAATGCCATCTCCACTCATTCTAATCCCTCGTTAATGTTGTGCAATAGGTACCAAAATCCAGGCAATATTCTGCAGAGGGTAAATGTGTAACTCTCAGTCTCTCTGCATGTGTTCTGTGCCTTGGCTGGTGAACTCAATGTATAAAATACACATTTGTTCTTGTATATGAGGTTTATTATTACATTTTGTCTCACAGAATTAAGAGAATTGAAAATTTTAGATTTATCCACTTACTTTTAATTCTAGTAGTTCCTCTAACTAAATAAGTGTATGAAATAAAGACCAAGCTGATTGCAAGAGAAACTTATAGCTATCATATGTTTGACCATGTTCTTAATGGCTGTTATAAATGTGTGAGGTTATTTCAGCTTGTATTTAGAAACTTTTATTAGGACAATTATTCTAACAGAATAACAGCTGTTACTGTACTGGAGGCACCAGCTCTAAGAATTTACTTTAAATAAAAGAATTATAAGTAAAATGTAGATTAAATTTGGGTATAAAGAAAAACTCTTTTTCATCAGATTGGTTTTCCCTGTTATGGTTTCTTGAGATGACTTGCAAATATGATTTCTTTATCATGTTAAATATGATTTCTTTATCATGTTTTGCATCTGCAAAGAACAATTCAAGATTATTTTAGAATGAAGTAGAGAAAAGAAATTCTTTGGAATACAGCAGAGGAATAGATGAGAGCTCATGGAGGCCAACCACCAATTTTAAGTATAATTTCTTCCATCTTTTATGCTAAGTCTAGAAGCAAAGTTTCGTAAGTGCTCAGTGAGAACCACTTGAATGAATAAACTTATTTGACATTTTATAACATATTCCATAAAGACTGTTAATCTAAAAGAAAAATATTTCATGACAGGCTTTTCTTTTTTATATTGAATAAATGAATAAACAAACAATTGGATAGTTTAATAAGTACTTTAGCCGCTCTCCATGTCTTGTTCAAAGATGTTCACTGATAAAGTCCAAAGATTTCCTCCTCTCCAAAGGATTATTAGTATTTCATTACATATAGCATCAATATCTCATTTTGTATAACCATAAGTTGTCCCAGGTTTTCCTTGCAAATGGCCAATTGACTTTTTTGATGGGTGGGAATTCTTGCTGCCAACACTCTGGGGAGGGGATGTAGAATGCTCTGTGGCCACACTTCATACTTACATTGCCAAAATTTCTAGATTCATCTGTTTTCCTCTTACTTCATGCACTGTTAAGAACAGCCTTGCAACTTTGTATTTCATTAAGAACCATGCACTACTGTATTTTGAATAATCACAACATGTGCAAAAGCATATTTAGGTCTACTTTGAGGTTTTCTTTTTCCCATTTTATCAGACAGGGTTGAACCATGCACGTGCATATAATATTTTACCTTTTTCTATTGTAGTAATTTTATATTGAGCTGATATATGCATTAAAAGAAATGGTGTAATAAAGCTATGAAATGTAATTATTGCAATGATCAAGCTTAAAGACTGCAGAAGAGAAATAAGCAAATAGATCATAGCAGAGATGTATGTCAGGAATGGTTTTACTGCTACTAAGAGCACAGTCATTACTTTCTTTTTCTCTCTTTCTCTCTCTCTCTCTTTCCCTCTTTTTCTCTTTCTTTCATGGTGTAGTGTCCATAAAAGCTTTTGAATTGACAGCCCAGAAGATTGAAATACTCAATTTATCCGCAGAACAAGTACAATGCAGTTGAGGTAATAATCCTTCCATATTACCTCAACCCTGACCAGGAGCGACCAGACAGAGGTTGGGTTTTCATTTCTATTGAGTCCTTGGCCTTTGTGCTGACTTTGCCATCGAGAAGAACAATTAATGCCAGTTGAGACATGGCTTTTTTGAAGCAGATGCCTGCTTGCTGTGATCAGTATTGAGACCAGAGACAAAATAAATAACATTTCCAGACCTCACAAGAGACAGAGTAATAGCAAGAACTACAGTAAGCATAAACATAACAATAAATTTCTTTTTTTTTTTTTTTNTTTTTTTTTTTTTTTTTTTTTGGTATGTACTACCTGAAATCTCACAAGCTGGCTGGTTGTCTGTGCAAAGACAACTGAGCTAAAAGCACATTGCAATACATTCAGGCTTTACCTCTGGCCCTTCTCTATGCTTAATCCAAAATCCTCTGAGACATTTCATTTGTGCTTATTGCTATTCAGTAATCACTTCTATAGAGAAACAAGGGAAAGCAAAAGGAGGCTTGTTTCCTTCAAGTCTTCCTTACTAAATGCCAGCCAAAGTTTTCATAATCAATTTATGTGAAAATATAATTACTATCCTTTTGAGTCACCCAAGGAGCTTTGTGTGAGATGGGTACAGAATGGCAATTTCTGTCTTTTTCTTAAGAAGGAGAAATAGTAAATATAATTAACTCATGGGCAGTTCTGCATGAGTACTCATCTGTGCTCACCTTTGCTGGCATTGGATCACCTTTGTCTGCGGTGCCTAGCTGCTGGTATGCCAACTGGATCAGCCAAGTAAATGAAATGATTGAGTATTCTGTCTGGTTCCTGATGTAACATGTTAAATGTGTGAAGAGGAGAGCTTATTGAGCATCCTGGGAGGATTCATGAGAAAATGTAGGAATTACACCAAATTTCTTGTGCAGAGAGCCTGATACTGTAACAGCTCTACAAGGGGATGGTCTTGGTTTTGTGGCAGTCCTGCACAACAAGCAGTACATGGAAGAAATCAGGAACCACTGCCACTTCTCTGCTGGAATCAAACTACTTCCTGCCACACATAGTGGATGATCCTACAAGGAATGGCATGCTGATTGACCTCATACCAACAAACAGAGAAGGTCTTGATGGAGATTTGAGACTGGGCAGCCTTGGCTCTAATAACCATGAGGTTGTGGAGTTCAGTACTGGGCAAAAAGGGAGTAGGACAGCAAGTAAGATTACTACCATGGACTTCAGTGAGGACATATCTGGAATGCTGTATCCACCTCTGGTCTCCTTGGGACATGAGAGACATGGAGCTCCTGGAGAAGCTCCACCAGAGGGCAAGAAAGATGCTTAAGGGACTGGCGCATATCTCTTACAAGGATAGGCTGAGAGAGTTGGGTCTGTTCACCCTTGAGAAGATATAACTCAGAGGGAACCTCATCAATGTCTACAAGAATCTGAAGGGAGGATGCCAGGAGGATGGAGCCAGGCTCTTCTTGGTGGTGCCAGGCAACAGGACAAGAGGCAATGGGCAAACTCTGATGCACAGGAAGTTCCACTTGTGTATGAGGTGTGACTGAGCACTGGAACAGGTTACCCAGAGATATTGTGGAGTCTCCCTCACTGGAGATAATCAAGCACCATCTGGAATTAATCCTGTGAAATGTGCTGTAGGATGACCCTGCTTGAGCAGGGAAGTTGGATCAGATGATCCACTGTGGTCCCTTCCAACCTGGTCCATTCTATAANCCCTTGAGAAGATATAACTCAGAGGGAACCTCATCAATGTCTACAAGAATCTGAAGGGAGGATGCCAGGAGGATGGAGCCAGGCTCTTCTTGGTGGTGCCAGGCAACAGGACAAGAGGCAATGGGCAAACTCTGATGCACAGGAAGTTCCACTTGTGTATGAGGTGTGACTGAGCACTGGAACAGGTTACCCAGAGATATTGTGGAGTCTCCCTCACTGGAGATAATCAAGCACCATCTGGAATTAATCCTGTGAAATGTGCTGTAGGATGACCCTGCTTGAGCAGGGAAGTTGGATCAGATGATCCACTGTGGTCCCTTCCAACCTGGTCCATTCTATAATTCTTTGAAAAGTATAGCATTGCAGCATAACAGCCCTTCCAGCTCATGGTAGCTGAGGGGCTGAACGATACAAGCTGTGTCTTGCAGGGGAATTTTATCTCAAAGCTTCTACCAGGACAACAATATGGGACAAAAGGACTGCAGTCTTTAATATTTAAAAGAAAAATGTGTGTATCTGCACATTTGAGAGCTGATTATATATGTATTATATGTTATTCATACTATTCTTTGCAATTCATTCAGTAAGATATGCTTAAATGGAAGAAAAAGGGAAGTAAAACCTCATAAATTAGTCTATATATTTTAAAGGAAAAGAAAGTACATCCCTTTCATTTTCATTGAAACAATTCTTCATCAGGTCACACCAAAGGTACATAAAGCCCAATAATCTGTTTCTTAGAGTGGATAGGAATACATGCCTGAGAAAGGAATAAATCAGATTTACACTTCCCTGGGATATCTGACAGCAAATATATGTAGCTTCTGGACTTCCAGACCTAGATAGAATGATTTTGTGGGTTTTTAGTCTTGAGTGGATTTTTCTTCCATGTGTTTGTCCTGCTGCTTTTTCAATCTATATGAACAATGACAACTACTATTTTAAAAAGATGCCTTTAATTCACGTGAAAGGAAAGATGATGAACCATTGTTACTTATTTACAATTTCCATGCCTACAGTTCTATAGAACTGTATCATATCCCTCTCAGCATCTCTCTTCTGTAAACAAAAAACCTTCACTTTGGTTGTTTTTTCTATGTAAATTCTTCATGCTGGTTGTTTCTTTACTTTTCAAATCTGTTACTTACCCCTTTTGAGGGAGACACAGCAACATTCTATGGACACTGCTGTTGCAACCAGGGCTGCACATAGTGTTGAAGGACTTGATGCACTTTGTACAAAGAAGTAGCAATGTCTTCAGATTTGTTCTCTCTTCCTTTCCTAAACATTCCTAACACTTTTTACTTCTTGGATTGCTACAGAGAATAAGCTGTCATTTTCCCAGGAACACCAGTTATAACCTCATCAATGAGTGCATCCTTCTACATTTTTCTCCACTGAGTTGCAATTGCCTTTTGACCATTCAGCCAATCAGTTACATTGCATGACATTACTTGGCTGGCAAAATGATTTATTGGTATTTTTTTTTAATGGCAAAATTGTAGCACATTTTCTGTAGTTTCGTTAAAAGGAAAAAAGCAACCACAAAAAAAAAAAAAAGCCCAGTGTTGTCAAAGACCATGCAATTTATCTAAGCAAGGAAGTACAGGGTGCTGCAGTTGGCTCTTCATTCTCTGAGGATTTGTGAATATTCTGTGTGTGCAGTTTCAGCTTGGCTATGTTCCTACTATCCCACAGAATGAGTGAAATCTGCTGTCATGAGAAAGCCGTAGAGCTTCATTAAAATAACTTACAGTTTAATTAAAATAACCATATACTACTGTGACTACTTTAGTGAGGTAAGTTGTTCTCTTGCTTACATAAAAGGATAGCAAAGCTGGCACATCTGTGTTGCAAAAATACCCCAGACACTAGAGCAGACATACGCTTGCTGACATCTTGGTGGACTGTCTCACCTTCCCACATACTCAAACATGAAAATAAAACCTTGCAATGTTGTTCAAGGGAGCAAGTGGATAGATATTTCATGAGGCTGCATAGCCAGAGCTAGAGTGGGAATAAGAGCTGATCCAGGCAGAGAAGAATGAGACAGACAGCAGGCAGTCCTTCAGTATAAGGAGACTTGGTGCTAACACCCCAAACTGCATATGTTCTTCCAACTTCTCTTCTTTCATTTGCAAAACTTCAGGAGATTTAAGGAAATACTGAAATATGAAGGAAATCAAATCATTCACTCTCACTTAACAGGATGCAGTTATGGATTTCAGTAATCAAGCAGTGAACCATTCTGCCCCCCTACGAAAGCTCAACCCCCTAGCAAAATTAGAGGTACTTAAAATGCAGTTATTAATAGAAACACTAACTGGAGTGACTTACTGCTGAGGCAAGCTAACTGAACAACTCTGCAGCTCAGAAAATGACAGCCACTCAGTGCCTACAATTGCCTTAGGATGTGCACTGACAAAGTCCATGGAAATGTTCATTAACTCCGACATATGTTCATTAGGTCAGCTCAGTCTCTCCAGACATACTTGATTACCCTTTTGCCCATTGCAGACTTAACAAAACCAGGGAGTGAAAGGGATACACCAGATGTAGGGCAAGGTTCTCTGGCCCATTAAATCTGTGATGAAACATGTCAAAACAGGCACTTCAATTAAGAGTGCAGCCTGCTGATGGTGAGAAATGTTTCCTGTTCTCCAGGTAATGTTGAGTTCACCAAGTGGCTTGTCCTGTGTGCTGTGGTGCTCTCTCTGGAAGAGTAGCAGGGCTTTGGACCCCTACCCCATCCATGTTACAAAACTGCTTTGTATTTATTTCAGTGGTCTGTAACTGCAGACAGACTATGAAGTAGAAAAATTTCTTGAATCATGCAAAATTGTTTAGAAGAGCTCACACTTGACAGAATGCTAAGGAACTTCAGAGAGACCCAGCAAAGTGACTAAATGTCAGAAAGATATATTGGTTCAATTTAAAACTACCCATAATCTTCATGAACTAGAGATATATTTTATGAGCCAGCAGGTCTCCTTAAATCAGTCCATTTTAGACTATTTTACGAATGTTTTTGATAGGCCTGGTTACAGCAGAGGCTGCTTTTTTTTTTCTTTAGATTTTTTTCTTTTGCTTTTTCTTTTTTTTTCCTTTTTTATTTTTTCCAGAGAAAAGAAAGAGAATAGATATCTTCTAGAGGAAATAGCATAGCTCTATAGATCTACTATTTTTTTCTGAAACACAGACATCCTATCCTGAAGTTCTTAAACATCTCTATCGTAATGAAATAATGAAATTAAATTAAATATAATTTTTCTTTCCACCAATTCTTTAATCAACAAAGTTCCCAACATATATCTGTCTGAAATGTCCCATTGACAACAATAGAAACAAAAGAATGACTAAAATATTGTATGAGATCCACCTTTTTTGTTTTAATAATTTTGATACACAAAATTTCAACTCTCATTATTAAATATATGTACTGAAATTTCAGTGAACCAAATTTCTAGGCAAAGTAAGAATCTCTATCAAATTACTTTTCTTCCTGGTGAATGAACATTTCTTTCCAAAATTAAAAGATAAGTAAAAAGAATTGGGTTATTTCAAAAGCAATTTTTTCTTAAATCCTTGTCAAATTCAATAATTTCAGACCTTCTTTTGAACAATACATTCAAATCACTGAGATTTCTAACACCAGATCAATTATTTACTTTCTTTCCCTTAAACAATTTCATCCTAGTACAGTCACCCAGGCAGTAGTATTAAAATTTTTCTTCAGTCTTCTAGATTTTTCTTTGGGAAAGAGAAAAATCCATTATGCAATCACATTGAACTGTGGTGATCTTTGGTATTTAAGAGGTATTTAACTGTTTAGAATTTACAAGGACCATGGAAACAAGTCAAGAAAAAAAACGTCTAGGTATTTCCAAAAGGAGTATAGAAAAAAAAATATATAAAAATATATACACACACATATATATATACATACACACATATATATATAAAAAAAAATCCTCACTGCATGGTCCACTTAAAGCTATATTATTAGAGTATCTGAAGGACTGTATAGCAACCCAGATTTTTATTTCATGAAGGATGGTGTTTTCACTGTTACAGTGAATGTGACAAGTAAGAACTCTGACATGTGTCATAAAGTAAGATAGTCTGACAGTTTTGTTCAAATGGTGGCTCCCATCAGCAAAAAAGACAGTTATTACTTCATTGTTTGATATTCAAATTAAAGTTTTGCAATGGTAAGCTGTCTTTAATTATATTACTGAACATACTGCTCATTAGTTCATTTAAAGTAGACTACACCCTAACACACTGAGCTTAAAATATTTCAGCTACACAAAATGTGATTTCCAATGATAAAAACACATCTCTAGTAGCATCCTAGAGATATTTGAGGATCCTGAAATGTCAGAGAAAGAAATCTGTCATAGGTGATATAAAAACATTGAGTAGTTTGGGACTTGACAGAACAGGGATAGAAATAATCTCTACAGATCAGCACCATTACTCAGTGAAGTCTCCTTAGTCTCTAGAGGAAGTTTCTGACCCAAGTAGTCAATATAATCATCTGGGTTTCATCTTGATTTGATCACTGTCCTAAAAATTTCAAAAGGGAAATAGACATGTAGAAAAGTACACACACACATCTTTAATGGATGCATTTATTTGTAAACCTCACCCTTTGTGTGCAGGCTCACAGCTAACACTGGCATAAAGTGAATATTCATAGAGCAACTTAGGTCAGAAGAAGCTGCAGGAAGCAGTCTGAAAGTTGCTACTCAAGACCCAAAATTAGAGTTAATTCCATCTCTAAGGATTGTCTGAGGGGCTTCTATTAGCTCAGAAAAGACCACAAAATAGAATGTCCATACTATTCCTGTGATTACTGTTTTCCAAATAGTGTAGCATTCCAGTTTGTTTTTCCAACACATAATAATAAATTAAAGTGCATTCTCTGTATTCTATAAAACTTTCATTTACTTGAGAAATATAGATTCTAGTTTTATTGCACTCACTAGGAGTATTTGCAAATATGTGAGCCTTGAATTATGCAGACTTACATGACTGCATTTTTTGCAGCTGTCAAACTGAGTTTGCTTTGCAAAAACTTATTCAAGAATCAGTTGGTGGAAAAGTATTTTACTTATTTGTTCAGATGACTAGATGTTTTTACTGAAGCAGTTTTGTAAATAATAGTATTAAGCAGCGCAGAAGTAAACAAACCAAATTAGAGAATTTACTACCGATTTTGGCTCATTACACTTACAAACTTAAAGCTGTCTAGGGTAGAAAAAACTCAGAATAATGCAAGTAGAATTGATGTTAATTTTTTGGCTTTTTTTTTTTTTTAATTAAGGTTAGGATAACATTCATATACGTATACATACTTATCTCCTCTCTCTACAGTCACTATACAGGAAGGTTATAACTATAACCTTCGCCCATCACTATTAGTGGAAGATTAAGGGGCAGTAACAATCCAACATTAGCCACACAGAGTTCACACAAGTAGCTGATTTTAATAGGAGGAGCCAAAGTGTCCAAAATTCAGTGTGGGCAAACTTGCTTCCCAGTTGGCCCCAAATAAAGTTTCCGTCCTCTGTCCCTAGAGCGACTTCTCATTGTCTTACCCTGAGGGGATTTATTTCCTGTCAACATCCTCATCCCTGACCTCATTCCATCAAATGAAAGATAATGTTAGAAATGTACTAAAAAGTGATTTGATTCGCTGGGGTCGTTTTGCAGAAGTGGCAGGGAAGGAGGCAGCACAAACTGGGTGAATGACCTGTGGGGATGGTGGTGTGGGTTGGTGTCCCAGCAAGGGTGGGTAGCATTGGAACACTGCTGTCCTTGACTGGCCCTCACAGGGTGTCCTTTAACATCTCAGCACCTTGTGGTCTCCACTGTTAAATTAAGACTAGTGCCATTTTGTGGGTATAATGCAAAGCTTAATTAAGAGCTGCAAAGTAATTTTGTGGCTCCTCAGAGAAGAGCTCTAATGGTGCAAAACAGCGTCAGGTGCTGAAATTGTAAATCCTTTAATGACAGAGCCTGGGACTCCTGAGATCTTCCACGAGGTGATTAAAAGAAGTGCTGTACAAGAACGATTGTAATAAGAAGAGTATTGGTAACAAAAATAATAACATTGTACCAAGATATCAGTTTGGGCCAGATATTCCTGCTGACGGTATTTAAAGAAAAGAAAATTTCAGTGCCTTGGCTTTATTTGAAAAACAAAATATTTAAATTCCAAATCCTAAAAAGTATATTCTTAAACTGTATTTAGATTATAAAGGAAAGTACACATGTGGGTAAGTCATCTTTGGGAGTAACAAAATTAAAAAGTAGTTCTTAATGACTACAGCAGTTGTTCAAAAGTTGTCTCAAAAACGTGGGTTAGGTTTTCAGTTATTGTTCTGCTGAAGCCAATGAAAGTGATTCTTCTGCCAGTTGGACTTAAATCAACCATGAATGCCACGACTGAATCTTTCAAATACTGTATTTACAGAGTCCTTCAGTTAATAAGGAGGATTTTTTTCCTTGGCTTGCTAATTTAAAATAAATTCTATCTATGTTACTTGAGAAAATTTTGAAATTAGTAGACTTGTCCTTTGACTGCTTAACAACAAACTACCATATTTACTTGAGCCTATTAACTCTCTATCCTATGCAACTGAAATGAAATGAAAATTGTTCATATGTTTCTATTTTAAAGGAAAAATTGACATAATGAGTTTTGATCACATAACCTAACCTAATTAGGCCAGTTCTAAATTATTTAGTAAAACTGAACAATTTCACATATCTCTAATCTGGAAACATTGTAGACACAGAGAAAGATTTTCTGTAAGGAAAAGTAGATGTATGAAGTATATTTTATAAAGTTTCCAGTGATACAACAAGTAGTAAAAAACAGGTGACAACATATAAACCAAACCAAACACATATTGAAGTTCACATGGGCTGTATTTCACTTTGCAAAGCATTCAATAGTTATTCCATTTACCACCCAGCAACTAAACAACCTAGTGAGGGAGGACCGCATTTTGTGCAACAGGAAATACAGGAAAACTTAACATAAACTTCAAAGAAAATCTGAAAATTTTAAATAGATCATTTTGTTCCTTGCCCATCTTAAAATTAGTAATCATGATTTACATTACAACTGTGCTTTGACTGTATTTAGTACATTTGGAAAAAGTTATTAATAAAACATGTGAAGCTAATAGATAGATAAAAAGAAGTGAATACATTACAAGCCAACCATTCCTTAAGTACTAATACATTTTTAATTACAATTTTATGAAATGTAGGAACCTCTCCCCTATGTACACACTTTTTTTCCTGATAATATGTAAATTAATGAAAAAAAATAGAGAGATAGTAGCAAAATATTTTATCTTTCTTAGTTTAAAAATACCACATTATGAGCCTATCTTAATTTATTGCTTGAACCACAGTTTTGCTTTGGATTACACATACCTGCACAGCTAATTAAAAGTAGCAGTTATCTACATGAGCTAAACAAAATATATCTCTTTAGCAGTGTGTTCAACTACATGTAAAAACATGTGATAGGGAATTTTTTTTGGCTTAAATCTAAAATTTTATTGCCTGAGAAATACCTTCATTTTAACTTTAAGCATAAGGCAATTAGAATTTAAATATCTTCTGCTAAAAACTGCTGTATGCAATACCTAGTTTAAACCTGTAAAACAACTCTACCATTGCTTTCCATTTTTGCTATCTCTAATGTACATTTCAGGGACATATACTTATTGCATTTTGGATAACCGAAGAAAATACCAATATAATTAACAAGAATAATAAAATATTAAAGGTTTTTAATATATCTCCTTCCTTAGTTTGTTGTAAAATTATTATTAGCAAAGCAATACTGATTTGTTATTAATATCTGTACAGTATTAATATGTACATTATTTTCTCTACACTTTAAGATAATAATACAAAAATTGTAACTATTATACTTTAATTTCAAAGAAATTTTCAACAAAAGTTTTGGAGAAAATAGATTTTCCTCGCTTTTTAAGGATTGAAAACCACTGTACAAATTGCTTTATGACAAAATCTTTAGATAAAAATATAGAAAAGCAAAGAAACAATCATGTTTATTTGTGTGAAACAAAGGAACTAAAAAATGCTCCATAAAAACCCAAACCACAAAAAAGATAAAATTCCTTTCTGTTCACATTCCGTGCTCTACATCAGTGTTCTTAAAACTACTCTGTAAGCACCTTGTGCCATTGGAATTTGTGCATCCTAGCACAGACTGGAGGATGTTGCCAGTGGAGCAATGGGTCTAGGATTAAAAAAACTCATTTTATTAGCTTTGCCATTGGTCTGATATTTAGTTAGTACCCTTAACTCCATCGTCTGTGTCTCTGTTCCTCTAGTTTGGAGCAGAGAGATTTCTTTATGTCATCTTATCTTGTATTACTTAGGGCTTGACATCACTGAATTCTGGAGAGTGAGGTACAATGTCAGAAAGGAAGAACAAAACCATTTACCCTGCAAGTCTGTCTCTGACTGGCAATATTGGAGAGTATTAAAGAAGGACACACAATGTTGGCCTCTTTATATCCTCTACTGATTTTAAAACTCCAGAACATCTTTGATCATTTGACATTGCAAGGACCATCTCCTTCTACTTCTTTTACCAGCTATTTATGGAGTTATTGTTCACAGTTTGTCTCATCTCCTCTATCCTGCTGCTACTGTCTGCTGCTGTGATGCCTCTGACAGGAATTTCCAGAAGTTCCCTGCCAACAATATGGAAAAGTGCTGTATTTTATTTGTTTTGAACCCAATCTCTACTAGTTATATTGTTTTTCTCTAATTACAGTGTAGCTAGTTTTGATGAAAGTCAGTTCTACACAAACCTAATGCACCATATTCAGGATTTTTCAAATCTTGATTAAGTGACCCTTTGGTCTTCTTTCCAGACAGAAGATACCCAAATGCTGCTTTTCTCTCAGAAATTTAAGGTAAGGGAATTTTTCCACATTCTTGCTCATTATATTATCCCTTCTCTGCATTTTCTTTAGCTGTACTGTATCTTTCTAGAGATACCAGGAACAAAAGTAAAAGTACAGACAGTGCTTGTAGCTTGTAAGGATTTCATTCAATGTCAAAAGGACATTTTCTATCTTTTCTTCTACATACAGATAATTAGTAAAACCATATGAAAAATATATAGGACTTCCAAACTGGTGCTTTCAGACCTAGGATCTCAGGCCAAACATGGGATTTATATTGCTGGAGTCCTTGATCCCCAGAACTGAAAGGGGCCCATTGTAATACATTTAGCAGAGTTTCAGTGCAAAATTTAAAATGCCAGGGCAGCTGACTCAAAACCACAGCATAGGCTGAGACATATTCTCAGAGCTGGATATCTGAGAAAGAATATCCAAAAAGACAAAGTATGACGTAGAGATTTGTGAATGCCTAAGGCCGTGTGAAAGCACACGGTACCACACTGGATACCTATGTTTAGGGATTCCTATGCTGCAATCACACTCACCAAAGGACCATTAACATATATTTTTGGCAAGAATTATCAGATGCAAAGCTACATTTTCAAGAGGTTTAAACTTTATTCTAAAGTGAACACGAAAAGATTCACAGGGGGCAAAGTCCCCAAAACAGAGGTCAAGCATGAATTTCAGTTGCCTATTTACTTTGTTGTTCACTCAAACCCACAAAGAAACGTAACCACAAAGATGAAAAACTTGGGAGTTTCCAACAATACGGGAAATCGATTAAAATAATTTTTCTCTCCTCAAGAAAAGTATTTTGCCTGTTTTCAGGATAAGGATAATTGAACTAAATATAGTTTGACACATTGCTGCTCGCTAAGTTTTCACCCTCTTCAGATGGTGATTGCTATAAGATATATGTTTCAGATATAAAGTTTCAGAAATGCCATTCTTTTTCCTGTCTCTGGGAAAAAATAAATCAAAATATCACGACTCTTATGAAGCACAGGCAGTAAAAGATGCCCTTTGATTCTCTTGTTAATACTTTTGAGTTAATAGCTGAACATTTAGAAAAATTTCTCTTTTAAAAAAGCTAAAAAACCAACCAGTAGTTTCCAAAGTAATCAGGACCTTTTAGAACTATAAAACTTTTAAATTATTAAGTATCTGAATTTCATTTTGTCAATATATTACTTGTTTTGAAAATAGAGAATATCAAGATTAAGGATATTAAAATTAGATCCTAGTATTAGCTTATTTTGAAGTTATCTTTCAAAGAAATAAAAGCATCCACATGGATGTTTTCCTATTTAAAATACAAAGTGGTTTATTGTCCGCTATTGAGATGCGGTTTGTTGGTTGGAACACCCTGTAGTGTTAGAGAAACCATAAAGAGCCTCACATTTGTACAGTGACAAGTTTTTTTGGAAAAGCTTTTAATTATACAGGCACTAGGGCAATCTATCACTGGGAATTGTTCAGTTGCTATACTCTTCCATTGGGTGGTTCATCAGAGGTTTGCATTGGCAGATGGTAAAAATTATAAAAATTACATGTGTGTCATTTACTTTACTTTCCTTTCAAATCTTCTTCTCTTCCCAAGGAAAGAAGATGTAATTTTTCTGTGTAGACTGTTTCCCTTTACAAATCTGGGCAAATTCTTTGCTCAGAATCTGCCATGAAGCATCCTTTTGGCCAGATCCTTAAACCAATGGAAAACCAAGTGTACCAGCAGAGGCAGAGTCAGCAGGACAGAAGCTGTGCTGGATGACTCTAAGGGACACCTGATTTACAGCGTTGGTCTCACAAGAAAGAACAGCTTGGCCACAGAGAGTAGAAATCTGGACCTTTATGAGGAACAGCTAGTCACAGGCATCCAGCCCAGCCAAACAAGAAAACCTCTTCAAGATAATTTGGTTTAAGTCTAAGCATGCTATTGGAGTGCATGAGAAGATAGTGATAGTGGTCTTGGGAAAAAAAGTCTGTGTTGACTAAAATTATATTCGGTCATTAATCACAATTCAACAGGACTTAAACTATGACACCGAATAAAACGAAACAATTGAAAATTTAAAACCTGATATTTTCTCTATGTGAGTAAGTAGGTAAAAAATTAACTAAGTTACAGCAATAAGTAATGGAAATACAGCTATTACAGGACACAAACTAGGAGATATCCAGTTACAGGAGAATCCAGTAATTCATATGAAGTTTGTGTTTGGAAAATTTTGTTCTTGAAAGGCAAAAGAAAGCCTATGTCTCAACATCTCTGTAGATTCCATATATTTCTTTTCTAAAATGAAAATATAAATAAGATTTCACATAAAATTAAAGAGTATATTCAGCCTTAGAAACCAAGAAAATGCTATATAGAGACCATTTTCCAAATAACTTTTTTGGTTTCAGTATTTCATTTATGCTAATGACAGTGCAACAGTCAAATGCTTAAGTCTGTCTTTAAAATGTTGGATTAAATGGGCTAATTTGCAGAAGTTGAAGAAAATTAAGCAAGATTTGTTTGCGTTTTGTTGTGGTTTTTTTTTTTTTTTTTTTTTTCTTTTCAGAGCAGAAATGATGACCACTATGAAAAATGAAGTAGAAAATGGANTTTCAGAAATCTACCAAACTGCTTTAATTTCCTTAGTAATAAAGAACATCTCTACAAAGTTGAAGGCTGGAATATACTCTCTCTTAATTGCTAAATTTTGCATTTAGACCTTTACTTTGGGGACTAGTAAGTGAAAGAAATCTTGCTCTAGCTATTTTATGTAGACTGAAACTTACAGAATATTTCATTGTCTTCTTGAGCGCTTTTCCTTTATTGCCTTTTATATGATCTTATGTTCTTCCTCTTTTTGGGGAGGGTGTGTGTATGTGAGAGGAGGGAATGCTAGGCACAAGTGCTACCATAGCAACTGCTACCAGTTACAGGACCAAATATCAGTGATGAAGTCCAAACCTGACTTTTTGGCTCTGTTACTTGAGCCTGGCTGTTTCCAAAGGTCTGAGGTTATTCACAGTCATTTCTAATAATTTCCTGCATCGTATTCTCCAGAGGCTCAATGGATGACCTAAAGGAAGGCCACCTGACAGGGTGCCAGGATACTTCCCTTCACAGTCCAGTCTCTGATCAGTTTTACTGGTTCATCATTACAGTACAAATTAGTCACTGGATTATAACTGCTAAAGCCCCTAAGTGTTGGAATATTAATTATTCTATTTCTAGCTTTGCCTGGCATTCCCTATGTTTGATGAGAATGGCACAAAGGATTATGGGTTTAGTACCTTTCTGTTGAGAGTGGAGGGGACCTTCATATACAGAAAGCTTCTATTTTAAATTTTTTAAAATGACTAAATATTTTGTAATTAATTAATCTGAAGTGATAGAGTAGAATAGTGTAGAACTTGTTTTCTTAAGTGAAAAGAGCACAAAGAGCTGCTCTAGCATGATTAGAAATTTCTCTGTAAGGGTTACTTGTAGGCTTTAGCCAGCTCTTCATAATTTTCCTTGCCAGAGTGGACATCTCTAGAACATGCCACATGACACTTTCTGACGCAGACCATGAGAAACTGTTCTGCTTGACTCCAAATGCTAATGAGAGCTGATACTGTCCCCAGATCTGCCCTGATCTAGGGAATAGAAAGACAGAATTTCCCCACGATGACTCAAAAGCTGCCTCTACTCCAAGCATTCTTGATGTATTGCCAATTGTTTGCTGTTTTCATGGTTAATGCTGTTTCATTGGTTAATTTCATGGGTAATTTTCATGGTCAGTGCTTCCAGTTTGGGAACATTGTAAAGAGAAAAGCTGCTTGCTTCTGAAAAGACTGGTAGAAAATGCTGTCTTCTGTTTCCATAGGGTAAAATTGACTTTTACTCTGCACTGAGGTTAAACAATACATTCCTGTGAAATCAGCTTTCTGGAAATCAGAGGGATTGAGCAGCTAAATCACATGCTCACATCTTAGATAAGCAGGAATCAGAGTCAAGGAGAAAGGTTAAAGTTAGGGTTTGAAGAAGTATTTGAGAGGCTGAATGCTTGAATTTTGGACTGAATGATTTTTCATTTCATGGATATTTTAACAGATGCACTTGGTTCAATAGAGTCCTCTGGATATCAGCATTAATACTAAATTATTCCATTATGGTCACTACAATTATAATGAATGCATGAATCATTAAAGCCAATATTTCTTCTATAGTTTCTTACAGCAGTAGTTGGGTATTTCCAAGCTAATGCAATCCTAGTACAACTGATACTCTAAAAAGATAAAATCATACAGGAATGAATGCAGAAAAGGGCTCTTAGGATGATTGCAGTGATAAAGCATAAATCTTATTGGCATAGACTAGAAGTGTTTGACTGGATTCACTCAGATGAAAGCTCCCTATAAATACCTGAGTTGAGCAAACCTCTGAGAAAAAAAGTTGTAAAAAGTAAAAGACTGTGCTGGAACAAGAATACATTACTCCAAACTGGTAATGAGTGTATTTATTGGATTCTTTCTGAATATACTGTCAATGAAATTTTTTGTACTACTTTCCAAATAGCATGGTGAGGGCAAGAACATTTTGAGATGCTTTTGGATGGCTATAATTAAGAGAACTATATGAACTACTTACAATAGCTGAGGATGACACTCTCTGGGACAAGCTTTACTTTCAAGGCCAATTTTTGTGAAGAGTTTTTCTACAGTGAACATACTGTCTTGTCTTATTTTGTTCTCTCGGGGGAAAAAACACAAACCAAACCAACCTCCTCCCCCCAGCCAGCCATAAAATATATATATATTTAAAAAGTACCTTTCACAAAGGAAGCCAGCAACATATGCTGTTGTGCTTCTCACCCAAAGGATGCTGTTTTTTAAAGAAACACACATTTCTAGATGGGCTCAGCACTGGATGTTTGGGAAAAGAAGGTTTCTGGACTGGGAGGAAATTGAAATTGGGTTGGACAAAAGTAGCACCCATCCTGGTAGTGCTGCACCACAGCAGTGCTGCAGCTGGGTCTTCCTGCTATTCCTCCTCTATTCCTTCATTACAAACTTGCTCCTTACTCCAATAAATCTAAACGAGCAATTATATAATATATTGTACTTGTATAATTCCTATCTGCCTCCTATCTTTCTTATATTTTCTCCTACCTTAGAGTCAATTCTTTCTTTCCACAACCCAGCTAAACTTCTTTCTATGGTAAATTCACAAGACAAAGGATTTATTTAACCTGGACATCCATAGATTTTTTCCTGGCTCTAACATTAATTTCTTCTTTGGTATCTCATCAGCCTAATCCACATTAGCACATTTTTCAATTGCTTTTGCTGTTTGGTTGTGGAACTCACATTTTCATATGAGTGAACTGCTTTATTAAGTCTTTGTGTTTTTATTTGCTAAGAGATTTAATTGCTGTGTACATGTCAATAGTATTTTACAGATGTTTACAGTAATTATATCTAACTTAATTGCTTCATTTAAGGGCTGCCAGGGCAATGAGTGATGATTAGCAACATAACATACTTGAAAAGTTGGAGTATTTACTGGTTGTTCTTATTAAAGATATTCCAGGGAATGAATTTAGATGTTGCCTGGAAGCAAAATGAAGAAAAAGACATTCTTGAGGTGTATTGTATGTAGGGGAGGGTGTCCAGCACTTCACACAAAATGTGGATTGCCTGTCATGGAGACTGATGAAAACACAGGAAAACATGTTGCATTTTTCAGGCCTTTCAATTTACACAGCTCTTGAAAGAACAGAAAATACAAATGCCTGTGCTTTTGTATCCTGCAGCACACAGTACTGTTCTTGTAAAGAATTAACAAGTGGAAGCTTTTTACGCACTCTCTACTGGACAAAATTCTCTATTTGAAGAGGAACAGAAGCTTTTAAAAGGGCATAGTCATGAGTACTACAGTGGGAATATTGGTAATGGAAAAAGAGAATGGGGAATAAAGCTGGTACAAAGAAATAGCAGAAACTAAACCAGGGAAATTGAACACTGTAAGGATTAGTTAAGTGAACACCTGCCTTCTGGCTGCTGGAAAGGAATATTTCTCTTTCAGTTTGAGACTGATAATTGATTATTAAAGGTGGCATAATATTTTCCAGTTATATTTTACTTTAACTGCACTGCAGGCAATCCTCATGTAGAGAAATAATTTATTCTCAAAGTCCAAGATGTTACAAATAATTGCTTTAATAGTAATTGAATTATGTCTTATTATCAGTATCATGTAAGATTTGTATTTGAAAACGCACTAGTGATGATATGTAAGCTTGCAGTTCTACTTAAAGTGATACATGCTTCAATTACATGTCAAATGAAATTACTGCTAAACCTAATGAAAACTGTACATGCTACTCTTCAGGCTCTTTCCAAATTCACTGTGAGCCATGCAATCCATTGAGTATGACACTAGCACCCATAATGTTGCCATTATGGACAAACATTACATTTATATATACATGCTAAAGCATAGATGCTCTAAAATCCCATGTATAAGGCCATTACAGAAATCTGACAAGAGAGATTGTTACTAATCCTCTTGACCCAAGTGGTTGTGTTAATTCACATGCATCTTGATATAGAATTGAAATAAAAGAATCTCTTTGCAAAACTTGAAGTCTAGAAAATAGGTCAAAAAACATCATGACACACCTGCAAGTGGAGCTCATGAGCATAATTCATATTCTAGTATGTACAATGAAAATAAAAGGTGGTGGGATATATCTTTTGTGAAATGGATTAAAGACCATGGAGGTAAATAATCTGATGTATAATTCTATTGCAGTTTGAATGTCATGGCAGAAGGAATAAGGAAAAAATTGTGCAAAAAACTCATCCCAAATCTTGTAATTGTTACTAAAAGTATGTCAAAAAAGAAAAGGGAACAAAATAGAGAATGACTGACATAGCATGGCCAAATTTCTTCATGACTAGTTTGAAATGCATTATCTGTATATCAAATAGAGATTTAAATCTCAAAAATGACACAGTAAATGCACATGTAAATAATCTGAGCAACACTTTTATTCCCTTTATTCTTAACACACTTAAGATGCCAGGTATTTTTCTGAAAGTTTTCTGGATCTAATCTCGTTCTGCTGTCCATATTTGTTATACAAATATTCTGAGATAAATTAGCAAACCTATTCTGTGCAGCCCTGACTGTGATGTCAGAAATAATTTTGTGTGTAGTAACACAGTTTTAAAATATTGTCTGCAGTTACACGGATGGGTATCATGTTTACACTTCACAGTGAGATTTTGTAATTTCTTGGTGAATGTATCATAAAATGATCAGACTTTAATAAATATATTGGTTTGAAATAAGAGGCAATTTTGCAAATACCATATGATTGTAATGAATACACTTCCATCAAAATCAGTAGGACTTATAACATTAACTATGATGAGAAAAGTTATGTGGGTCATGTGTTTTGTCCAATTTTTCCTGATATTTCGTATGCAAATTCAGTGGGGGAAATACACAGAAAGACAGAGCAACCTTTCTTTGGAAATTTCAGTGAAATAATTTTGACATAATCTTTATTTTTCTTTTGGGACAAAAAGAAAAGAAAATACAGCCTTCTCTTTACATAAGGTATTACTGTAACCCAAAGACCATGATGGTATTATACTCTTCACATAGTTAATAAAAATACTGAAAACTTTCTTATTTTTATCTCGGTTTTATTTTCTCTTTCTCATTTTAATTTATAAAGGTAAATTATTTTAAAGATTGCATGTCAAGGGAATAAAAGAGTGGCCTAATATCTGCTATAGCTACAATGCAGCTGGGTTGTTGTGATTCAGTAATACCTACACAAAGAGCCAGAGCAGTGCAACAACAACAGAGAAAAATTTAAAAAGGCCACAATCTGTTTCACAGCCCACATCTATTGTGACTAAAGAGAAGTGAAGGTAAATGCCAGCCTTATCCTGAGAAAAGGAATAGTGTAATGATTATCTATTCAAAATTCACACTTCTACAGTCACAATTTGTTTTGAGACCAGCACCAAAACAGGCCATTATACAATGTGGGATAGTGCTTGAGAGTTGCTTGCTTCCTCCCTAGTTCTGAAAGGTTCTGGTAATTGTAGAGATCAGCATTAGAAACATAATATATGTACTCCTTTTTCTGAGAAACCTTTCTGAAGAATATATTTGAGGTATGGCTAAAACAGACTTTATAAATGTGTTAACTCTTACGTTTCAAGCTGACAGGGGCACATATTCTTTACTCCCTTGACAAAGTGAAATGTTGAGAAGCCACTATTTTCATTAGTTGCATTAGTTCTGCTGATGGTTTTGGGGATTCCTACTTCTTGGAAACTTCTTTCTAATATTAATGCAGCATTTTACTGGGTGTCAAGCTATATTTTAAATGTCTGCAGAAGAATAAAAGAAAATGGATTCCTGAAAGATTGAGATATTTTTTACTGGTTCTCAGCCTGGGACCCAGGTTCAATTTCTTCCGCTGCCTGAAGCAATTTACACTCATGTTTCCCTGTTCCCAGAAGAGTGCCCTCACTATGAGGATATTCAGGCTTTTTGGTTAAGATCTGTCAAATTCTCATGTTAAAGCTAATCCAACTCACACGGGAGAATCCCACTTTCTGATTAACACATGGGGCCTGTATTCCCTGCATTACACAGGCTAAGACAGCCCTACAGTGAAAGAAATGAGTCTCATTTCCTCCTCCCCTCTATTGAGTGTGGCAAGGGAACATAAGAACAGCTTCCTAAACCAAAAGACTTGTTTGACTAGTTTTTACTGCAACAAATTACCACCAGGGCTATGGATAGTACCTCTCAGCTGCAGTGTTTGTAGCTATTTTAAAGTCAAGAAGTATTTAGGTATAATGTACTTGGAGAATAAGAGTCAACTCTCAGTCAACTCCATTAGATATGTCATTAGAGTTGACTCAAATTTGATATTTTTGTAAGGCTCAGGTTATGTGTTTCTAACCCTTTTTCTCTTTCAGTATGGAAACTGCCTTCTAAGTATCCTGCCATGAACAATACTCCCAGAACATAAAATTGAATAAAATTTTGGGGGCTTGTAATGACTGTTCAGTAATTGTCAATATATATTTTAAAATCTTTCCATATGTTTTAATAGGCTCAGCTTTTTCATTCTGTCAGAAGAAAGGAATATCATTAAGGTGTTAATACTTGAGAAAGATTTGATATAAAGTAACTAGAAAGTATTAAAATAAACTGTATTAAATGCCTTGCTAAAAACATTCAAACTCCCTTTTCTATTCTTAAAATTTTCTTAATGGTTGTGATTAATGATTTTTCATGTTCCATTGACAGACAGAGGAGGTTTTAGATATTTCATGAGATGCAATTTGAATGTTCCTAATTTAAAAAGAAAAAAATAAAGGTATTATTTGATCTAAAAGAATGTACCATTACACTATAAAAGTAAACTTTTACATAGCATAGCAGACTCTAATTCTCATACTTTTACAAATCTGCATTATTTCTTTTTAAATTTTCTTCCTAGGTAATGGTCTCATTCTATTTAAATAACTCAGTGAGAAAGCTTAAAACCACCAATGTTTTCAAAGTCAGAAAATTAAGAATTACCATAAGTTTATCATCTCTTGTGCAACATGGGCATGTTTTTTAAATTATGCTTACATTTGCTTGGGTTTGTTGAGCAGATGTGTGATTAATTATATGTTTAAGTGCCTTGTTGAACAGAGGTCCATTTCTTGTTAAAATCAGATGCTTAAGTGGATGGCCATATATGGGATTTAAAAACTCGATAGTGCATTAAAGTATGAATGAAATGTGATTAGTTTTATATAAAAAATTCCCTTTGGATTACCAGCTCTAGTGATTCACAAACTGAGTTGTCCTGTTAGTTGCAGTTTCCTGTTTCACACATGAAATAAATTTACCTCAAAAATATATCTTTTGGATACTAAATAGTGATAATATAAACAGATGAGAGAATGTATTTGTCCTCAGGAAAGCAGGAAATTGAGGATATTGAGCTACAACAGCAACAGCAAAAAACATGAAATTGTGCATCATCTCACACAAATAGAGTTAAGTTTATGGTACTCAAGAGAAAATCAATGATAAAACCCATTTCAAAAAAAAAAAAGGAAGTGACTTTCACTTGTTGCTCATTTCTTCAGGAAAGTGCCAGTAGGTGTTCTTTCCAGCTTGCCTGCAAGGCAGATGAAAGGCTCCTCAGATTAATTACTGCTCAGTTGTGACAGGCTTGGGAGACGGTTTCTATTCCAGAGCCTACCTGGTTTTTTTTCTTTTTTTTTTTAATGGTGGTTTTCCTTCATTTCTGTCTGATCTCTGACTCACCACTGTGGAATGAAAAGAAAAGCTTTCTGCGCACTGCCCAGACTGCCACAAATGTTATCCTGATGGTAGCATATGATTAAATATAGGGTTTTTTCTTCAGCATTTGTATTGCTGCTTGTAGCAGACCCTCTGCTGAATGGAGAAAGCCCAAGATCTTTCCCAAAGCGCCTTGACGTGCAGTGAAATATTGGTATTTGAATTAGACCCTAATCAGGAGCAGCAGAGAAAGTGACGTGTTTCAGAGCTGCCTTTTTTGTAGCCAATTACTCCAGGCTCCTAGTGTTCATGTCTTCCATGTACTTTCTTTAATTAGCACTTTATTAGTTTGACTTCAGAGAGATGGTTCTAGAGAAAACTTTCCTGATGCTGCCAAACGGTCACAAGCAGGAGGTGATTAAATTTAGTCCTAAGCAATAGGCATCTGCATGCATTCTTTGAATCTCAGTGTGCTTTAAAATGATGTGTTCCCAATAATTTATGCCCAGAGGGATGTGCTGTCAGTAAATAAGTGTGAAAAACTGCCTCACAGTATTAGCACTGTCTATATGCTATTCATTTAAATCTATTTTAACAATAGGATTCTTGACTCCTCCCCATTAAGTTCAAGTTGATTTATGTTAATGGCAAATGAAATATGAAATGCAAGGATCTAATTTTTGGTAGATTGGAAAGGCAAAAAAGCAGCAATTTCTGTTCAGTACAATACTTTTTTATTGCTTCTGTTATGAGTAGGTCTGTTGTCTTCATTTTACAGCTATTAACCCCAATATTGTCTTCAGAGATAATTATTAAAGAAGACTGTGCTAGTCAAAACAGCAAAAGAATTGAATAAACACAGATGATTTAAGAAAACACAGATAGGGAGGTTTACTTCTTGAGAAATGGTGAATTCAGAAGAAGATGTAGTTGTAAATCCTGTTGGTTTTGTTTAAGTGCAAATGATAGCAATGTCAGTGAAAATTTTGTATTAATTAAAGGCTAGATGTCCTCTTAGTCTCTTTAGCCCATCAGATGCCAGCTGTGTGGAACATCTCTGAGGGCAGGAGGCAGGGAATGAAGGCTGTCTGAGGGCAGATGGAGATAAAACACAAGTAGGGATACTTCTTACTTAAACAGTGTGGTGCTCATCCTACTTCTAAGTGACTGATATCAAGCAGGTGAATTTGATTGTGTTTTGTTGTGCTTTTTGTTTGTTTGGTTGGTTTTTTTTAAATCATCAAACTGGTTCAGCAGGTTTATGCACAGGCAGAGCAGACCTCCTCCTGGCAGGAAGAGTCTGAGTTTCGAGGTCTCTGGGTGGCAGTTGCTGACAGCTATTTCCCTTGTTACTCTTGCTCCACACCTTCCCTCACTGGAGTCGTAGTGTGGGGGATGCACAACAGGACCACAGTGTTCTAGTTGCTGGAATACCCTTTTTGGCAGTTTACTAAAATTTTTGAGTGCTGCCCTGGAAGTTATTGAAAATGATCTTCCCATCAAATTGCAGTGTTGCTCATGAATGGGTGACTCATGTCTTTGCTAGTTCTTGAGCATGAGTTCTGGCTGAAGTCATTGAAAAGATGATGATTTGCTAACAATTTACAGGACCTGTCTGAGGGTTCATAGTTATACTATGGCCTAAGCGATTTTAACTAAAGAAAATGCTAAAAGAATGCAAATTTCAGTCACTTTTTTTTTCTTAATTCATAGCTAAAAGAATTTTTTTATATAGTTAATGAAATCCATAAACAAATTAAGAACTTGATTCACTGCCCTGTGCATAAATAGCATGCATTAATTCAATAGACTCATCTGTGTTTTTCAAGGAGAATGTCCAACACAGAGGTGAGGAACCTGTTCTGACATACACCTTAGACAGTCATTTGTATCTGTGCTGAGGGAGTACAAAACACAGTGGATGCCCAACCTAAGGGCACAGCCCTGGGTTGCTTTACAAACACCTCTGGATTTTAAAGGAAGTGATTAATGAAGAATTGTATCTTAATATGAGCCAATAAAAATTTGTTCTTTGTAGACAACATCTTAGAAAGAATAGGAAAGCAAAAACTGATGGTCAAAACAGCCAGAAGATGCTGCCAGCTTGTATCATATCCATTAAAAAGAAATCTTTTTTCTCCAAGATGGTATATTTTTGTGAGACTCCACAAAAAGCACAACAAAAATTCCAAAAAACTTAATTTTAATATCAATCAACATTAATTTTGCAAGAATCTTAAACATAAGTGTCTGCTTTTGCTGCTATCAGTGTCATATAATGAATGAATTCAGATTCTTCTGATACCACGTGTCATATGTTTTCAGCTGGTAGGTGGCAGAACATCCCTGGAAATGAGCCAGGAGTAACATTTAGCTTCATTCCTCCAGACCACCAACAGCACTATGGCTTGCTGAGGTTTGACAGGATCACTGGTACACTACAGATAAAAAAAGTTGGTGTTGTCACAGGTTCTCTCATGTCTCATGAGCAGGGCTGCTGCACTGTGGATCCACAAACAAACTTGTGAAAGCAGAAGAGTGTAGTTTCTGCATCCTCTCTGGTGCTTTTAAAGTCCTTCAGTGTTTAATCTCCTGTCAACTGCAGCTGGTTGGTTTAGAATTGACATTGTAATATGATAGCTCCTCCCAAGCTCTGAAGAGGAAACCCAGCACAAATCTACATATCCTTGTGAAGGCCTAGATGAGTCCTGCAACAAATTGCACTATGAAAAATTAAGGTGAAATTGTCTTCTTGTGTTGTATCTACTGTATTACATGCAAGAAATCTGTGAATGCACACAATGAAGAAACCCAACAAAGATATGTTTGCAAGGTATGAAAGAACTGGATTCTAAATATGAAAGAAATGCCCTTTCTCTGTTCAGTAACAACCATATAACACACTTTATTACTTCAGGTTACAATGTTAGTCTTTACACTTTATACTCAACAGGAAAAACACTTCACTTTCTAGATCATCATCTACCTATCTTATGTCTAGCTGTCATTTTCATTTAAAAATTCTTTCCCTAAATCATCTGCCATTTCTGTAACACAGAAAAGATTTCATTTATTGGTGAAATCTAATCTAATTCTAGGGGTAAATAAAGATAAACAGTACAGAAAACCAGCAATATTCCTAGCACAAGAGGACAATGACTTTGTTTGATTCTGCATGATGGGGTAATATTTATTCTTCAAATTATTAAACCTGTTGGAATTTTCCCAAGACACAAGTTACTTGACATGAAAGACCAACTAAACAGATTGTCCATTGATCAAGCATGTATAATTGAATGGGGCATAGTATAATAGTTTTATATATTAGCATGAGTCACAAAGTATTTTTAAAGATTTAGTCTTTTAAAATTATGATTTCAGAGTGTTAATATTTGTGAGTAGCAGGGAAAAAATTTTATATAAAGTGAGAAAATATATGACTGAAACGAGTGGTTGGTCAGAATAGATTGTAAGAGGTTTTATCTTTCTGATTTGTGATTCTCTATTTAGTCTTGTTTGATTTTATTCTGTCAGACTCTGTTAATAGAGAGATTAATTAAATTACATGAATTTAAAATATGTGAACTTAACTTTCCTTAGCTAGTCAAAATCTGGCATTAATAGTACAGGATAATACATGATATTTAAAATTCATTGGCTTCCTGAAATTATTTTCTGCCCCTATGTTCGTAGTCTTCTTAAATAGCAACATCAGGTACTTACACAAGACAAAGAGACAATACTACACCAAAAATACTTGATTATCAAGTTCAAAGCAAGAATCCTGTATAGCAACATATTGCACTCATTTTATACATAATATTTTATCTGTTTGACTAAAAAATAGAATTTTTTATTATTTATTATATATACATAGTTTTTATGCAATTATCATATTTATCCTGTCCAAAGGGGAGAATGAGCAGGAGTGAACAAATGAAGTACTTACTGTACTGTGTGGATTAACTATAGCTACTGCTTCTGAGAGTTTAAGGTGATTTGCTTAAAATCAGTAAAAAACCTGAGAAATTAAATTCAGAAATAACTTCTAGAGTCTTTAGTCTTACTACCAAATGCCTTACAAACTTTAAAAAAAGTTTTTCCTTTCTGAAAATAGAAAAATAATGAGAATCTGCTGCTGCTTGTATTTACAATCACTAATATAATCTATGTTTTTTTCATTAAATCCAGGATTTTTTCAATTCAAATATTTTAATTATATTTTAATATGATGAAAAATAATGAACAATAATGGACCTGTTTTATAATTTTTGGAATAAGAAAATTTGTCTTGCTTTCTAGTTTAATTAAGTTTTGTTTGTTTCCCATTAAACCAATCTTAAAAACAGAATAAGAATTTATTTCAGTGTATTTGTCACTAGAGCTATGTTCAATTAAAAAAACAAACATGATCCTTGAGGTTCTAGCAGTATGAATAACTGGTGTCTGCCAGAAAGCAAGACCAATGGTATTTAATTCTAAAGACTTTTCCACAAAATTATTTAGGGTTTACAGTATTACATAATACAAAAATAAGTAATTGTGAAAATTACATTTTAATATATATCAAAAGACATAAAAAGTTCATTATGAATAATCTTTTCTAAAAGCTACAATCAATTTTAGTGTACATTTTCTTTTTTTAGTCATGAAATAGGTCCACTAATAAGAAAAGAAACACAGAATCTTTATATGTGTATTCATATAAATGAATGTCTAATTTATCACCTTATTTGAAAGTTTGGATTTTTTTCTAAAGCTATTTTTCTATTCTTATTTTCTCTTTTATCAATCTGGTCTCTAGTTATGACACTAAAGGTGGACTGGCTCTCTGGAAATCTTTTCTTTAAGGCTGTCTCTTGGTCTGCTTCATTTAGTGACTAAGTTCATCACACTCTTTCTCACCAGGTAACAAGAAAGAGAAATAATGAAAGAAGCCATGTGCAATCAGGAAGTACAGAAGATAAAACATCATCATCTGGAAGTGAGGCACTTCAGGGCACCTCAGAAGAATCCACATCTCCACTTTCAAGTAACATCATTACATACATGAAAATTAAGAAAGGAAATACCCAAAGGTCATGGGGGCAGGAAAGTGGCATTGACTAAAGTGAGAAGCAACAGAAATCTCTGGTGATTACCAGAGATTTCAGGTGACAGTGCAAGCATGGTCATCATCTTTCAGAAGGGAAAAAAGAAGTACTAAATGAGTGTCTTAAAAAATACAACTGTCAAAACAGCTCTTAGAAAAGCTCATCTTATTCATATACGATTTCCCCTGAATTTTGTAGAAAACAATGTTCTCTGTATAATATTCAGTTAGAGACCTTCTTTTTGTTGGATTTTTCTTCCAAAAAGCAGTGATGTAGAAGAACTTTTTATGTTAGGTTCTGGAAGGGCAAAGACAAAATTGAAAAGGAGGAAATAGGTAATTAAGATCATCTGTCTGAGCAGTGTAAAGCATGTTGTACAATTACAAACTACTACCAGTTTAATACCCAGAGGTTCCAGATGGATTTACGCACCGATATTTTAAGGACTACCCTTTTTTACATAAAACATTAAAAATCTTGCCTGATTACTCCATGGTCTGTTTAGCATGACTTTAGGGACTGTACAGCTGTTTCAGAATGTTTTTCCTACAATAATACATTTGCAAAATGATCTGGAAAATTTATGTTTCCTCATCCTCCTGCTCCTGCTTCTCTCCTCCCCTTCCTTCTCCTCTTCTTGCTCTTTTCCATGGGGTGCAGACCTTAGAATGGGCTGCTCCAGCATGGTTCCCCCACAGAGCTATAATTCCTGCCAGAAAACCTGCTCCTGTGTAAGCTTCACTCCATGGGCTGCAACTCCTGCCAGGACCCTTCTCCAGAGAGGGTTCTCTGTATATTTAACAAATACTACCCTACAACAGATATTCACAAAGCTTAGCAACCAGATCTCGTCGAGATACTCCAATAACTACATCAGGGACAGGAGGAGACTGTGGCAAGTTTGAGTGGGTCCTGCTGAAAAATGTATGGCTGTAAGCAAAAAGTGTACAGGAGGAATTGTCTGCTGGACTGCAGGGATGCCTGAGATTATCTGGAGCCTGCTGCTGCTTCTCTTCCAAGCTGAACACTTGGAAATGGTTATTACTTTCCTGTTTTGTTTTCTCTCTTGCTCTCTCCTTCTTTTTTTTTTTCTTCTTTCCCCTCAGCCTCATAAGAAGCGTGCCATTAACTTCCCAGTTTGAATATATTCACAATAATTTGTGTATCTGACATCACTGTGGATGTCCACAGCAGGCAGCGCAGTTGAAAGTGTGAGAAGCTTCAGGTACCATTTGAATATGAGGCATTCCCAGAGACCTCTTGGCTCAAAATTCATGTTAACTTTACAGACATTCCCTACAGAGAGTCATATTTGCCCTGATATTCTGCTAAATTCTTCCAGCTCCTAATAGTAAATAAGATTTCCTCTACAAGGCATTTGAACTATTAATAGTATCTTTATATTTTATAATAAAAAATGAAAATTATTTCATGTTAGAATAGCCCTTACCTATTCACAAGAGAAACTTGATGGAAGTTTAGTTCTTGAATCAAATGAATTGGTTAAAAAATTTCAGGAAAAGAATACAATGAGCAATATCTGACTGCATTTAAGTTATTTACTTAAGTCCCTTGAAATTCTGAACCTATAACTCTATGAACTGCAACAAGTACCAATAAATGATTGAAGCTTTGTATTAATTTAAATAATAAAAAAATGTAGGTATTCCACCTGAAACATCTATTTTCTTTTCCCATCCATCTTATTTCTTTTTCAGATTTTGCCTGAAAAACTAACAGAGAAAAAAAATAAGTATATTCATTATTTTCATCAGCAATAAGAAAGGATCTAGCTGTTCCTTAAAAATTTATATTTACACATCCAAAATATTTTTATTTTAGTTATCAGAAGTTGGAATAGCTTTTCAGCATTTTTTTAATGAAGTGAAAAAAATGTTAAATTTAAACATGGTTTGTGAAATGTTTTGACAAAGGAATAAAAGGCAATAACCTACACAGTGTTCATGTTAGTATTTGAGTATCAGTCTTTTACAGTCAATATTGCTAATTGTAAAATGATTCAAAGTGTATCTGTGTCTTGTACAGACCTCTGGTACCTTTTCAGGTGAAATGAATATATTGATACAGCATTTTGCGACTTAATTCTTATTCTTCTTGCTCTGTAAAGTTGTAATATATGGAAAATACTGCAGACTTCTATTCCCTGATGACCTATTGAGCACATGAAATATTGAGAGTCTTTGGCTTGCATTTTAATAGCTTGCATCTAACCTACATTTGTCAAGCATTTGGTTGTGTGTTCAAACTGAATAGAGATGTTTTTAATTGTGACTTAATCAGAGAAGAATAAAATACTAAGCAGCTCAATGCCCATTTTTCATGTACAGCTTTATGTTTTGGGGATAAAAATGTGGCCATAAAACTAGATTTCTAAGGTTTGTAATCATTAACCAACTTCTGAAAAATAGTTGGGAGCTACTCAGAGAATCTGAGAAAATAAAAGTAGCTTCTATGAAAAAAAAGTCCTAATTTCTCCAGTTTCTGGTTTCATGTAAGTTCAAATGTGGTTGGTTCAGCTACTCAGATTTTCACTGAGATGCTGCAGCCAGCTCAGTAGCACTGGTATTCTGTCTCATCACATTAAACATCAGTTCCTTTTGCTGAGACAATAATCATTTCCTGTTTTGATATCATCACAAAAATATTTAGAAGGGCTAGTTATGTTTAACATAAACCTTCTTAACATGAACAGTTCTTACTATTGTTTTTAGTAGTTTAAAATATAGATAACCAAGAGGTGGCAGTAGTCCATCCTGCATTTACTGTGGTTTATCGTTACGAGTCCTTGCTTGCCTATCTTTGATGGTCTCAATTATTTCAAATCAGATACATGAAACTTTTTTCAGTTTTCAATTGCCTAGCACTCTGAGTATTGGATCAAAATCTCAAAGGTCTCTGTCAGAAGTAGAGAAAAGTAAGTATCTCCTTTAAAGGTTTCATGATCTGAAGGCACTGAAACGGGTGCTTACAAAGACTGGGTTGGTGTGAGTGAGACCAGGCTAAGCCTTTGATCCTCGTGCACAGTGGGAGGCCACTGAGATTAGTTCAGTTGGTTGGTGTGAATAACACAAAGCTTGTGGGTTTGAACCCTGTTATGGACCACTTACTTCAGAGTTGGACTCAATGATCCTTGTGGGTCCCTTCCAACTCGGAATATTCTGCAATTCTGTGATAAGTATATCCTGTTCTCCCTGGCTTAAATATCCCATATATAATTGTGTGTAGAACCCTGTGGTGTGATTACATGCAGTTCTATGGCTTTGTGAGGTCCATGTCCCAAAAAACCCACTGAAGTATCAGAGTTAAGAATGATTACTGCTTATGATTATTGCTGAAATTATCCCATGATAACCAGAGGGAAAGGCATGGAAGACAAACGAAGATGGCCAGCTGACAATAGGGCCTGCATCAGACATAAACGAGCCTTTCTCCTCCCAACATAAAGTTTTTCCCTGTAGGGATTAGCAGGGCAGTATGTGGCTGTAGAAGTGGAAGTTTATTTTCACCTTGTCCCTGTTTTTTCTCCATCTTTTTGCTTTTCAATGAGCACTTGGCTGAGCCTGAGGAAGGGCTTCACAC
Source organism: Notiomystis cincta (assembly GCA_013398075.1). Taxonomy (NCBI): domain Eukaryota; kingdom Metazoa; phylum Chordata; class Aves; order Passeriformes; family Notiomystidae; genus Notiomystis; species Notiomystis cincta. The sequence goes on from VZRX01002017.1 coordinate 68,390, forward strand.
GGGGAACCAGCTGGTGTGAAGAGCAGTGCAGAGCTGGCTTAGGTAAGTGACAACTGCCAGAGAGCTTTTTTTATCTCCTAAAGAAACTCACACTCTGCCAGGGAAATAAGGTGGCAGGCTGGACTTTTTCCTAAACCACATAACTCTTCCCTTTGGCTTTTGTAAATTGAGGGCTTGGATGGATGAGCCTTAAGGAATAAAACAGATCTCTCCTCCATTTGAGGATTCTGGAGGATGACAAAACTGTTCCCATGTGTAGGAACCTTAAGACCACAAACGACATTCTCAAAGCACTGTCAAAGCCACAGCAGGAACTTGCCATAAAATAAGCCACCACAACAGGAACTCGAGATAAGCACAGACAGCAAACAGGAAGGAGGTTATTCCAGGTGTAATGGAGGTGAAGGTTTGGTTAGCACATCGGACAAAAATTCTCACTGTGCAGGCTTTCACTACATATTCAGTGTTATAATTTACAGTCTTAGCCAGGATTAGCTACTTCACTAGGCTGTTTCTGTGCTTAAAGTTAATTTTATCAATCTCTTCAGAAATCCAATAAGAAATGAACTGATTTCTTTCCTCTACCAAGGAAAGGCCTCTGAAGCACAGATGATGCAGCAGCAGCAGCCAGGGCTCTGTCAAAAGAGAGGTAGTTATACCCAAAATGAAAGAGATGGTCTTTGCTTACCTATGGGAGAGGTCCAGGACAGGCAAAATAAGTCATTGGGTCTTTTAAAATATTGGTCACAGAGGATGAGGAAAAAAATAACAATAGATGAATAAACAGGAAGCAGGGTTGAAAGAGAAAATGAAGGGCATGCTAATTCTAGAGACTGGATTTTTTAATAAAGTGTTGCACAATACATACAGTTGCAGCTTGCATATATGTGTCTATATATATAGATACAGATATATAGATATAGATGTATATATAGATATAGATATAAATATAGATATTCAGGTTAGCCAAAGTGATGATCAGCTGCAAAAAAGATTTGAAGGAGAATCTGAAATACAGACCTGTCAGCCTCATTAAAGTGTTAGGGAAGGCTGAGGAACAGATTATCTTGAGTGCCACCACAGTCCCATGCTGAACTACAGGATGGGGGAAGAGTGGCTAGATACCTGCCCAGCACCCTTGGGGTGCTGATCAACAGCCAACTGAACATGAGGGGGCAAAGTGCCCATGTGGCCACATAGGCCAATGGCATCCTGGCTTCTCTCAGGAATAATGTGGCCAGCAGAACCAGGNCACAACAGGAACTCGAGATAAGCACAGACAGCAAACAGGAAGGAGGTTATTCCAGGTGTAATGGAGGTGAAGGTTTGGTTAGCACATCGGACAAAAATTCTCACTGTGCAGGCTTTCACTACATATTCAGTGTTATAATTTACAGTCTTAGCCAGGATTAGCTACTTCACTAGGCTGTTTCTGTGCTTAAAGTTAATTTTATCAATCTCTTCAGAAATCCAATAAGAAATGAACTGATTTCTTTCCTCTACCAAGGAAAGGCCTCTGAAGCACAGATGATGCAGCAGCAGCAGCCAGGGCTCTGTCAAAAGAGAGGTAGTTATACCCAAAATGAAAGAGATGGTCTTTGCTTACCTATGGGAGAGGTCCAGGACAGGCAAAATAAGTCATTGGGTCTTTTAAAATATTGGTCACAGAGGATGAGGAAAAAAATAACAATAGATGAATAAACAGGAAGCAGGGTTGAAAGAGAAAATGAAGGGCATGCTAATTCTAGAGACTGGATTTTTTAATAAAGTGTTGCACAATACATACAGTTGCAGCTTGCATATATGTGTCTATATATATAGATACAGATATATAGATATAGATGTATATATAGATATAGATATAAATATAGATATTCAGGTTAGCCAAAGTGATGATCAGCTGCAAAAAAGATTTGAAGGAGAATCTGAAATACAGACCTGTCAGCCTCATTAAAGTGTTAGGGAAGGCTGAGGAACAGATTATCTTGAGTGCCACCACAGTCCCATGCTGAACTACAGGATGGGGGAAGAGTGGCTAGATACCTGCCCAGCACCCTTGGGGTGCTGATCAACAGCCAACTGAACATGAGGGGGCAAAGTGCCCATGTGGCCACATAGGCCAATGGCATCCTGGCTTCTCTCAGGAATAATGTGGCCAGCAGAACCAGGGAAGTGATTGTCCCACTGTAGTCATCACTGGTGAAGCCACACCTCAAATTCTATGTGCAAATTCTTCACGTCAAGAAAGACATTGAGGTAGTGGAGCATGTCCAGAGAAGGGCAGTGAAGCTGAGGAAGGGTCTAGACAGTAAATCACTTGAAGAGTGCCTGAGGGAGATGTCATTGTTCAACCTGAGAAAAAGAGGCTCAGGGGAGACCTTATCACTCTCTTCAAGTACCTGAAAGGAGGGCATAGCTAGGTGTGGGTCAGACTTTTCCCCCAGGCAATCAGTGACAGATCAGGAGGAAATAGCTATGTCAGGGTGTGCTGGTTTGAAACAAACCACTGAGAGACTCTAAGTCAGAAATACAATTTAATAGAAAAAGAAATAAATAAATGAAATAGTACAAAAAAGAAANTTCACCTTGTCCCTGTTTTTTCTCCATCTTTTTGCTTTTCAATGAGCACTTGGCTGAGCCTGAGGAAGGGCTTCACACGGGGAACCAGCTGGTGTGAAGAGCAGTGCAGAGCTGGCTTAGGTAAGTGACAACTGCCAGAGAGCTTTTTTTATCTCCTAAAGAAACTCACACTCTGCCAGGGAAATAAGGTGGCAGGCTGGACTTTTTCCTAAACCACATAACTCTTCCCTTTGGCTTTTGTAAATTGAGGGCTTGGATGGATGAGCCTTAAGGAATAAAACAGATCTCTCCTCCATTTGAGGATTCTGGAGGATGACAAAACTGTTCCCATGTGTAGGAACCTTAAGACCACAAACGACATTCTCAAAGCACTGTCAAAGCCACAGCAGGAACTTGCCATAAAATAAGCCACCACAACAGGAACTCGAGATAAGCACAGACAGCAAACAGGAAGGAGGTTATTCCAGGTGTAATGGAGGTGAAGGTTTGGTTAGCACATCGGACAAAAATTCTCACTGTGCAGGCTTTCACTACATATTCAGTGTTATAATTTACAGTCTTAGCCAGGATTAGCTACTTCACTAGGCTGTTTCTGTGCTTAAAGTTAATTTTATCAATCTCTTCAGAAATCCAATAAGAAATGAACTGATTTCTTTCCTCTACCAAGGAAAGGCCTCTGAAGCACAGATGATGCAGCAGCAGCAGCCAGGGCTCTGTCAAAAGAGAGGTAGTTATACCCAAAATGAAAGAGATGGTCTTTGCTTACCTATGGGAGAGGTCCAGGACAGGCAAAATAAGTCATTGGGTCTTTTAAAATATTGGTCACAGAGGATGAGGAAAAAAATAACAATAGATGAATAAACAGGAAGCAGGGTTGAAAGAGAAAATGAAGGGCATGCTAATTCTAGAGACTGGATTTTTTAATAAAGTGTTGCACAATACATACAGTTGCAGCTTGCATATATGTGTCTATATATATAGATACAGATATATAGATATAGATGTATATATAGATATAGATATAAATATAGATATTCAGGTTAGCCAAAGTGATGATCAGCTGCAAAAAAGATTTGAAGGAGAATCTGAAATACAGACCTGTCAGCCTCATTAAAGTGTTAGGGAAGGCTGAGGAACAGATTATCTTGAGTGCCACCACAGTCCCATGCTGAACTACAGGATGGGGGAAGAGTGGCTAGATACCTGCCCAGCACCCTTGGGGTGCTGATCAACAGCCAACTGAACATGAGGGGGCAAAGTGCCCATGTGGCCACATAGGCCAATGGCATCCTGGCTTCTCTCAGGAATAATGTGGCCAGCAGAACCAGGGAAGTGATTGTCCCACTGTAGTCATCACTGGTGAAGCCACACCTCAAATTCTATGTGCAAATTCTTCACGTCAAGAAAGACATTGAGGTAGTGGAGCATGTCCAGAGAAGGGCAGTGAAGCTGAGGAAGGGTCTAGACAGTAAATCACTTGAAGAGTGCCTGAGGGAGATGTCATTGTTCAACCTGAGAAAAAGAGGCTCAGGGGAGACCTTATCACTCTCTTCAAGTACCTGAAAGGAGGGCATAGCTAGGTGTGGGTCAGACTTTTCCCCCAGGCAATCAGTGACAGATCAGGAGGAAATAGCTATGTCAGGGTGTGCTGGTTTGAAACAAACCACTGAGAGACTCTAAGTCAGAAATACAATTTAATAGAAAAAGAAATAAATAAATGAAATAGTACAAAAAAGAAANAGGTGTAATGGAGGTGAAGGTTTGGTTAGCACATCGGACAAAAATTCTCACTGTGCAGGCTTTCACTACATATTCAGTGTTATAATTTACAGTCTTAGCCAGGATTAGCTACTTCACTAGGCTGTTTCTGTGCTTAAAGTTAATTTTATCAATCTCTTCAGAAATCCAATAAGAAATGAACTGATTTCTTTCCTCTACCAAGGAAAGGCCTCTGAAGCACAGATGATGCAGCAGCAGCAGCCAGGGCTCTGTCAAAAGAGAGGTAGTTATACCCAAAATGAAAGAGATGGTCTTTGCTTACCTATGGGAGAGGTCCAGGACAGGCAAAATAAGTCATTGGGTCTTTTAAAATATTGGTCACAGAGGATGAGGAAAAAAATAACAATAGATGAATAAACAGGAAGCAGGGTTGAAAGAGAAAATGAAGGGCATGCTAATTCTAGAGACTGGATTTTTTAATAAAGTGTTGCACAATACATACAGTTGCAGCTTGCATATATGTGTCTATATATATAGATACAGATATATAGATATAGATGTATATATAGATATAGATATAAATATAGATATTCAGGTTAGCCAAAGTGATGATCAGCTGCAAAAAAGATTTGAAGGAGAATCTGAAATACAGACCTGTCAGCCTCATTAAAGTGTTAGGGAAGGCTGAGGAACAGATTATCTTGAGTGCCACCACAGTCCCATGCTGAACTACAGGATGGGGGAAGAGTGGCTAGATACCTGCCCAGCACCCTTGGGGTGCTGATCAACAGCCAACTGAACATGAGGGGGCAAAGTGCCCATGTGGCCACATAGGCCAATGGCATCCTGGCTTCTCTCAGGAATAATGTGGCCAGCAGAACCAGGGAAGTGATTGTCCCACTGTAGTCATCACTGGTGAAGCCACACCTCAAATTCTATGTGCAAATTCTTCACGTCAAGAAAGACATTGAGGTAGTGGAGCATGTCCAGAGAAGGGCAGTGAAGCTGAGGAAGGGTCTAGACAGTAAATCACTTGAAGAGTGCCTGAGGGAGATGTCATTGTTCAACCTGAGAAAAAGAGGCTCAGGGGAGACCTTATCACTCTCTTCAAGTACCTGAAAGGAGGGCATAGCTAGGTGTGGGTCAGACTTTTCCCCCAGGCAATCAGTGACAGATCAGGAGGAAATAGCTATGTCAGGGTGTGCTGGTTTGAAACAAACCACTGAGAGACTCTAAGTCAGAAATACAATTTAATAGAAAAAGAAATAAATAAATGAAATAGTACAAAAAAGAAACCACTGACAGAATCAGAATACAACCTGGCACCCTGTCAGTCAGGGTGTTGGTACCAGTCCAGATGANTAAGGGTGATCAAAGATTAGAATGGGCTGCGCAGGGAAGTGGTAGAATCACCATCCTTGGAAGTGTTCAAGAAATGACCTGGCACACTATGGCACTATGGTTTAGTTAATATGCTGTTGTTAGGTTAAAGGTTGGCCTCAATTGTCTTGGAGGTCTTTTCCCACCTTNTCAGGTTAGCCAAAGTGATGATCAGCTGCAAAAAAGATTTGAAGGAGAATCTGAAATACAGACCTGTCAGCCTCATTAAAGTGTTAGGGAAGGCTGAGGAACAGATTATCTTGAGTGCCACCACAGTCCCATGCTGAACTACAGGATGGGGGAAGAGTGGCTAGATACCTGCCCAGCACCCTTGGGGTGCTGATCAACAGCCAACTGAACATGAGGGGGCAAAGTGCCCATGTGGCCAACTAGGCCAACGNGGCCACATAGGCCAATGGCATCCTGGCTTCTCTCAGGAATAATGTGGCCAGCAGAACCAGGGAAGTGATTGTCCCACTGTAGTCATCACTGGTGAAGCCACACCTCAAATTCTATGTGCAAATTCTTCACGTCAAGAAAGACATTGAGGTAGTGGAGCATGTCCAGAGAAGGGCAGTGAAGCTGAGGAAGGGTCTAGACAGTAAATCACTTGAAGAGTGCCTGAGGGAGATGTCATTGTTCAACCTGAGAAAAAGAGGCTCAGGGGAGACCTTATCACTCTCTTCAAGTACCTGAAAGGAGGGCATAGCTAGGTGTGGGTCAGACTTTTCCCCCAGGCAATCAGTGACAGATCAGGAGGAAATAGCTATGTCAGGGTGTGCTGGTTTGAAACAAACCACTGAGAGACTCTAAGTCAGAAATACAATTTAATAGAAAAAGAAATAAATAAATGAAATAGTACAAAAAAGAAACCACTGACAGAATCAGAATACAACCTGGCACCCTGTCAGTCAGGGTGTTGGTACCAGTCCAGATGAAAGTGATCTTGTTGAAAATGGTGGTCCTGAAGACAAGGTCTGGTCTCCACCAGAAGATCCAGCAGTAGCTCTTCTCCTCTGGGAATCCAGCAGGCAAGGGCTCCCCGTGGTGTTTGAAAATTCAGCTTATATCCAGGATGGAATGCTTGGTCCCTCCCCCTGGGCGGAGCATCTCACAATGGGATAATGTGTGAAACTCGATGGCCCATTAACAGAAGATATCCCCTAAAGGGAGGATGGGTCATGGGAGAGATAAAGAACCCTGCCCCACCTGGTTTCAATAGCCGGCCCATTAACAGAAGATAGTCCAGAGGGAGGAGACAAGGAGCACCACCCCACCTGGCTTCAACAGCTCATGAAGATAGTGATAGAATACAATGCAACCCAGGACACAGGGAAGGTTCTGTTTAGGCATCAGGAAGAATTTCTTCACTATAAGGGTGATCAAAGATTAGAATGGGCTGCGCAGGGAAGTGGTAGAATCACCATCCTTGGAAGTGTTCAAGAAATGACCTGGCACACTATGGCACTATGGTTTAGTTAATATGCTGTTGTTAGGTTAAAGGTTGGCCTCAATTGTCTTGGAGGTCTTTTCCCACCTTAATGATTCTGTGATATAGTTCACATTATATTTGGCTCAGGCTGTGAAGTGAGAACAATTAGTGAGCTGGTGCTGAAAGTAGTTAATGCAAGTTATCTGGCACAATTACACTTTTGCAATTTGATTTTTTTTTATCTGGTTAGTCTTAGTATAAACCACTAACTTCCTGCATGATTTAGGCAGGTATCTGAGGTATTGGTAAATTTGCTGATTTCTGTTTAGGGCCAGACCAACTCCTTAGTTGATAGTGATAGTACAGTCTGTGACACTGTGGCTCCTGGAGCAGAGGTTTCTACATAAGGCATGGGAAGCAAAGGCTGCATTGGGGCTGGGGAGTGCAAAAAACTGTAGTGGGGAAACCAGTTGTAGCATTTGTACCCTCAGCTTCTGGCTACAAACTTAGAGAGGACAGGATCTGCAGGAGTAGGGAATAACTCTGCTGTGCCAAGCTACTGCAGTACAGATATTTTTCTAACAGTGCCTGCAAGTACCATGAGCTTGCCTTTACACAGGGAGGGAGTTATGAGAGGAGAGGGCTGTCACTTCATGACAGTGCTCTCTACAGACATGTATTGTTAAAAATCTCACAGTAAGTCAGGATTTAATTTGTTCAGGGTTAGTTTGGTTATTTCACATGGAAATAGGGGCCTGTTAAGTCAAGGTTATCAGTGGTGTCGTGCGAAATCATAAAGCGATATAAAATCTCCACCTGCAGAAGGTAAATCAGTGGTTTATACCTGCTAAATTGTTTGATTTTATCCTTTTTTCGGGGTTGGATTATCGGTCACAGTAGGTGGAGACCAGCTGTGTGTTCAAACTATTGTAGCTTTGGCTCACAGCAGGTTCTCTCTTCCTTTTCTGAGTTTCTCTGGATGGAGATTTATTAGAATTGAAGCTGTCCACAAGATCAGAACCATTAAAGCAGGAATCATGACTTGCACTGTATAAGTTACTGCAAATAGTTCCCAGTAGAATTAATAAGGTTGTGGCTTAAGTAAAACAAAAAGCTCTTCATTATATGTTCTACTAGATTTTTGGGGAAAAAGAAATTTGGATCAAATTGAAATGAGCTTTTATTTTTCTCAGCCTATGTTTTTAAATTAACACATTTAAAAATTTGTAGTTAAAAGATATGTCTAAGGCAATACCTTTTTGTCTTCAGATGGTTATAAATGCAAATTGCTATTTTCCATATCAAATGAATTCAGATTTCTTTTCTTAATCATTTTTTTTTTAGAATTCTAAACTATGTAAAAAATAAAAGCACTACTTATTTTTGCAATATCTTTGGCAAAACAGTGGTATTAAAATGGCAATATAATTCATATTATCACGAGTATGGAACCATCAAATCCTGTTCCACAGGGAGCATGTGATGAAACAGTATTCATTTAATACCTAATGATAATCCTATACAAATATTCTGGTGTGTTCACTGTAGCATGTTTATGATCTTGTTGTGTCTGGTCCAAGTTTCTTGACATTCTGAGTACCCCTTTGGGGAAATATGACATCTTGCAGTAATGTACGCTGTGCATGTCAAAAAACATCGCCAATCTGCTTCTGCAACTCTGAGTTATAAAATTGGATGAGCAGGCTGCTCATTTTTCAACATATGCAGGATGGTGGTGTTTACAATACCAGCTGGAAAAGCAAGTACTTGTATAAAACAGTGCATGGAGACAGAACAGAACAGAACAGGAGGAAGAAATGAAAAGAAAAATCATAGCCCCACACTCAAATTTTATATATGAAGCAAACCCTGAAAATAGGTGAAAGGAGATCTCTGGTAGAATCCCTGAATCTTACAGGCCAAAATAAAATGTATCTCAAATACTTCAGGTTCTGAAACATTTAAAGAGTGAAACTACTGTTAGTTCCAGGTTTTGCTGTTCATTAAAGGCACCTCCCCCCAAAAAAAACCACTCTCCCTCCAAAAAACCAACCAAATCAAATCAAACCAAACCAAAAAACTACATGAGAAGAAATGAAAATAACAACAAGAAATAAAATAACTTCTGGGAAAATATATGAAATAGAATGTGTCTTGGTTAGCTGCATGAATTTTCTTTAGCAAACATTAAGAAATAGATTGCTAGATAAATAGATTGCTAGGTAAATAAAATCTTGTAAGTCTTTGAAGTAAGTCAGTCAGTTCCAGAGGGTTTGATGATTTCAGCACTGGATCAGCTAAGGATCAGATCTAGCTTGTTTATAGTATAAAATAGGTCATGAAAAGGTCTGTCCTGATGTGATTATACTCCTTAGAATATTTCTACAGACTCATCTACAGCTATTCCAGAGATTTCTATACTTCACAAAACCTACCATCTTCATATTACTCTAAGAATATTTAGAAAGAACATAAAGGAACATTGACATGATGTTTTGTGAATAAAATGACATTTAAGTGCATATGATTTTCAGCAGCTATCCAGTATTTAGATAACAAAAGTAGTGTGAGTAAAAACTTCTGTCTTAACCAGCTTTTTCTCAGGCTTCTATTTATTTAGTTACCTCATGAGTGATATATGTTCCCTTTGTTAGTCTAATTTTTGGCTATATATTTCTTATTTTTTATTCTGAATTCAATAAGAAAGAAAATGTGAGCACATGCATTAAATTTATAGTGCTAACCATTTGAATTGGATGGAATGCTTAGGAAGAATGATAGATTGAGTCTATGTATGTATAGACCTATCTGCCCTCTGTCCTCATTTATACAGGCTTCTGTCTGTACTGCAGCAGAAATCTCCTTTTCATGGTGCAAAACCACAGTATAAGTCAAGCTGCCTGGGGAAATAGGAAAAAAAATCAAATGGAGAAGGATAATAATTCCTTAGTGTGGTGTTTTGTTGTCGTTGCTGCTTCATTGTGGGTTTTTGTTTGTTTGGGTTTTTTTCAGCAGTTAATTTTCTTCACAGTAGCTGGTATGGTCTGTGTTTTTGATTTGTGCTGGAAACAATGTTGGTAACACAGGGATGTTTTCATTATTGCTGAGCTTATGCAGCCTCATGGCCTTTTCTGCTCTTTACTGCAACCCACCAGTGAGGAACCTGAGGGTGGCACAAGGAGGGAACACAGCCAGGAGAGCTGATCCCAGCTCACCAAAGGGACATTACATGCTATAAGACACCACACACAGCATATAAAACTTGGGGAAGGACAAAGGGTGGGCTGTTCAGGGTTTTGGTGTTTGCCTTCCCAAGTCACCATTGTGGATGATGGAGCTCTGCTTTCCCAGGAGTGGCTGAACACCTGTCTGCCCATGGGAAGGGGTGGAGGAATTCTTTGTTTTACTTTGCTTGCATGCATGGCTTTTGCTTTCCCTATTAACCTATCTTTATCTCAACTCATGAGTTTGTCACTTGCACTCTTCTGACTCTTTCCCTGGTCCCACTGGGGCTGGGATATGAGTGAGCAGCTGTGTTGGGTTGAGCTGTCAGCTGGGGCAAAAACTTGACACGCAACTAAAAACAAACGTGATATTTACTGCAGTGTTTAACAGCAGCAGAGTTTACAAGTTAGGTGGGAAATGTTTAGCATGTCCTCTGCAAGAAAGCATCCTCTTTAATTTTAGAATAATGGTGTGTCTTTTAGGAAAAAAAAAATGTTGCTTAGCACATTTTGGAAACCCAAGAGCTTTATGTAACATCTGAATGAAGAATTAGGCATCTAAATTAAAAACAAACAAAAAAGTACACCAAGTCTATCAGTCAGATATAATGTGTTGCATGTTGCAGAAATCATTCTTCTGAATTATAACAGTCAAAGGACTTGCTGATCTTACACCATCATCTTTGGAAACACCTGTGTCAGCAGAGTAAAATCAAGCTATTATCATTCAGAGGCATCCTAAGCATCGGTCTGTATGGAATAATGTAAAAATTGGGGTAATCTTTTGGACTTATAGTTTAAAAAAATTTCACAGCTCTTCATAAGAGTATTTTTCCTGTTGCATTCTGCAAAAACACTATAAAATAGAACATTCTGGTAATTATGTTTTGTCTTTGCTCTGAATGAATGAGTATATAACTATCAAAACCATTGAAAATATAATTCTATAAAAATGGTCATCGCAAGATACAGTTTTAGGAATTAAGTGGTCTTTTCAAGGTGGGAATAGGATGGATATTTGAGACAGAAGAGAAATAGTAAAATATATGTTTAATTTTTATATATTTAATTTTTTTTTATTGATTTATGAAACCAAGGACTACACAGAGAGATTCAATACAGTTGTGTAGATAAGTTAGACAAATACTGACTGTAATTCAAGTTCATATTCCATACTTCATAATCAATCAATAGAATATTTAGACATGATGGTCACAGAATCAAAATATTAATATTGGTTGTGACTTTACATCAAATGCCATCCCTGAAAATGAAAGATATTATATAATATGTTATAAAAATATAGTTTCTTTTTTGTCTTGTTTTTTATTTTCTTAGGATGTCTTACAACAAAATAAGGAATAAGAACAATGGAACTAGATATAAACCCAAAGGAAATATATAGAAAGTCATCAATTATATATAGAAAATTTCTGACTTTAGAAAAACATGGGTGATTCGATCTAGAATTTAAAAATAAAAGCCAATAATATAACTAGACAAAAATATCTAAAACTTGCAGAATAAAATAATCAGACAACAGAAAATACTTATAGTTAAAACAAAATTAGATATTTGGAAGATGAAAAATTTATTATTAAAAAAATAATGCGAACTTTAAAACTTCATTTACCTTATCTCTGTCTGAAAACACAAAAATAATATTACTTACTTTATGTTTATAAATATATCTTTGAGATGTGTATGGAATGAAATCCACAATATATTATTCGAAGAGAAGTGGCTACGCTGAGACCAGAACTTAGATCATCCCAAGACTTCAGTAGACAGAATATTGTAAGAACAGGACTGAGTTAAGTTCTACAGATTTTTAAATTTTTAAAACAGAAAGACACACTTGTCTCATGCAGCAGTAAGTTTTCAGGGTTGTCCATCACCTAGAAAACCAATGGCACATCATGGAATATTCACTGTATTTTCCCCTATATCACGAAAATAGGCCATTAGTCCAATTGAGCCACTTGAGGTAAAACAAAATAGTGATAAAGCACTCTAACTTCAAACTCCTTAAAGTATCATGGTTTTTTAGGGACAAATAAAAAAAAGTATTATAGTTTAAAGACTGCAATAATGTGATTATTTCCACTTGAATATTTTGAAAATATTTATGGCCATTTTTCACTTCTTCCTGTGATTAGTTTCAGGATTTTTACATAAATAAGTGTAGGATCAGATATGAAAATTGTGCTTTCCCTAGTGGTTTGCAAAAACCAAAAAGAGATCTTGATTATATAGCATGTTTTGCTGATGAGAAGTAGGTGTCAGAAGAAAATATGAGTATCTTTATAACGACTTGATATAGACTTTTGTATATTGTGTGGAAAGCAATTAGAGTTTAATATTTGATTGATAGTTCTATAATTTACTTGTAAAATATGAAGTAAAGTAAGACTTACACCATTTATAGTGGTAAACTGTTATAAAACCATGAAGAAAAAATGAATCAAAACCTTATCCTTACTTAAAATGCTGTCAGTAGTAAATTATTGATCATATAATGAAAATCAGACACAGAAGACTCCTAAATATTAATTTAAGGCTTATAGGAAATTAATATAATTAAACAATGAAGAATTAGTTCCCATTTTTTAAAGCAAGATGTAAAGATTAAATTTGTTCTTATTCTCTACTTTTATGATTAGCAGTAATTCAGTTGAGTTACATGGATGCAGCCTGCAATGGAACAAGATGAATAATTTAAAAAATTTCTGGTATATATATGATCTGACTTAATATGAGTGGTGTAACTTACTGCCTTGAACCTTAAATGAAATGCAAAACACAGTAGGCACTGCATAAACAAAGTAAGAAACCTCTAATGTTCAAGCATCTCATTGTACATAAAAATCTTCTTTATGATACCACACCTCTAAAATGGGAGATGGAACATATTAAGATGGTGGCCTGTAAGTGGCCATTTTAATTTCATGTTATGCTATGTACATGTATATTATACATATGTGTGAAAATATTTGCATATCTGATCCCATTTTGCTTTCTCATAGGAAATTTTGCAAGTCTCTGTGACTGTAGATGAAGGTCAAAGAAGGAAAATAGAATGTATTGAGGGAAAGGGAAGCAAGGGGAAAACCAAAGATCAAAATCCATAATTTTAAGAATTAAAAGGGCTCTTAAAACACTAAATATTAGAAAAGAAGATATAGAAAGCGTTGAGGGCATTTTTATTCTAAAAGCAATAAAGACAAAATTAAAATTTAAGAAGGAGGAACAAGGTCTTTGATCCATCCAACTGTTACAATATCAATAAATGCCTTGTCAGAAAATAGTCCTAGTCTTTTCAACTTCATTAAGGAAAGAGAAATTGTTAACACTCCAAAGCTATCCTGTTTTGTTTTTTTTTTCTCTTAAAAATCACTGGGAATGATGAAATACATTTTGCTGAAAAAATAAAACAGAAACTGGAAGTATAATCAAAGAAATATTTCCTTTTTTTAAGTTGAGATGATTTTTTTCAGAATTTTTGTTTTACAAACCTTTGTTTCTAAACTCTTAATATTCATCTAGAAATTTTTCAAAAAATGGGGGTTTCTGAAAAAAAAAAAAAGAAAATTTACTAGAATATTTCTAATTATAATGTCTGTATCTGTCCCATCACTAATAAACTAATTTTAAGAACATAAGAGTAATACAGATGATTTTTTTAAGTATGAAAAAAGCACCTCTTTAGTGATCAGTCTGGCATTGTCCAAATTTAATAAAAAATAAAAATTTTATTTGACTAATTTTAATATGCCAGGTAAATCACAAATCATCCCTGTCGTAGACAGTAATACTGTTGAAGAAACTGTGCCAAAATGATCAGGAGGAAAGAAAGAGTGATTTATGTGGCACAGCTGTCAGCCTTTGAGTTCTGAGGTAAAGGTTCAATAGTTCCTACATTCCAGTTATCTATTTCAGTATACAGCTTTTAATTAAAGGAGTTGAGCTTCTTGTAGCTGGCACTTAGGAAGCAGTCCTGACTGCTCAAGTTTCACATTCTATTCATGATGTCTTAATAAAATCTAACAGTCTGTGAGACAAGAAAGCATTTTATAAGATAATATGAAAGTTTATGGCTAGTACCAAGTATCAGTGCTTCAGTACCTTTATTATTATTTGCTGATATAATTAGCACTGCTAATAATAATGATAGAACTTTAACACTTGTTTAGTGAAAAGCATCTCCAAAGACTGACAGGAAGATTTCTGAATGACCTTATACTGGAGGGCAGTTTTTATGATTAATAATTTGATATGAGCATTGATAGGTGTTGGAAGTTTGGAAACACCTTCCTTGAGGAGGTGGAGTACCTACACAGGTGGGATAAACCCCAGGGTGTGCAGGAGGCTGCTGAGCTGTGAGATGTCTCTGTGTTCCACACAGTTAGGTTTTATTTTCCAACCTATGAAGCAATCACTTTGATGTGCCAGATAATTGTAACTCTCTTCAAAACTGTTGCATCCTATTTCCTCAACTACTTGTGAGTCATTTCTTTACAAATACTTAAAGCCTTTTATGTGCTGATTTCTGTATATATGGCAATTTTATTCAAATTTTAGAATAATGGAGATAAAATAGATATAATAATAAAAATATCCTACAGCTTCACAGGTCAAGACATAGAGTAACTCATACCTATTTTATGGCTTAACCATCCACTATGCTGCAACCACTGAGGATCTCAACTAGAGACAATAATGAGTTTAATAATAATGGCTAAAGAAGATGTGCATTTAAAAACTGATAAGCTGCACCTGATTTTTGCAGGGGCCTTACCATGAAAATCAGGGAGATGGGACTCTTTCCTTTTCAGACGTTCTCCTGAATTCTTATTTGAATGAAAGCTAGAGAAATGCCTTGCATTTCAAAGAGAGTGATTTTCTTAGCAAAGGACATGGTGCTGCAGTCTGAATTCCAGTAACACTGGTCCTTTTCAATAAAAGGTTTTTGCCCCTGAAAGTGGGCTGCAGAGCCTTTTTATAGCAATAGATTTTCTGCTGTTGATATCCTGTTTGAGTTCTTTACTCTCTGTGCATCAGATGGCTGTTGCATGGATAAGGATATCATGTTTTCTGCAGGACTGTTCCATTTTGAAAGCAGTGAACAGTAAGAATTGAGGCAAATTTCTGTAAGATTAAGTGGAATAAGAAAGAACATAAAATAAAAAAGAAAATCCAAATACACTTTCTAAAGCCAACAGAAGTTATTTAATTATTAAAATTATGGCAATGGGCCCATGGGTGAACACATTGCCTGTCTGTGTAAATTAAATCAAACAGATAACAAAGAATTTGAATTGGAGACAATATTAAAGACGAAATTTCCATTCCACCTGTTTTATTAAGATATAAAATAATGACAATTTCCAAATGTACCACAAACCTTTTCCACTGAATTAATTTTTCTTTGCCACTCAAATAGAAAATAGAACATTTTCCAAAGACGCAGCTTTATTAACATCCATGAGCACTATTATTGGGGTATTAAATGGTACATTTTCAAATGCATAGGAGAGAGAAAGCAATAGAGAAATGGAAACATTAAAACCAAACACATTTTAACAAGTATGAAATTGTGAGTAGTACATCAAAAGTAGAAATGTAGTGTTTCAAAATGCAGTGAATAATCAGAGCTGATTCTTTTTTTTCCAATGTCATCATTTTCATCTGAAAAAGTCTTCTACACTCAAAGATTAATATATCTATTGGCAGAAGAAACTTGTAATTTTTGCTGTATTTCCATGGTCTTCATGAGCATTATACCTTAATCAATGGAGCATTTTGAAGGCATTTTTAAAAATTGTTTGTTGCTGTTAGATTGTTGTTTGTTTCGTGCGGGATTTTGGAGGTTGTGTGTTTGGTTTGGTTTTGGTGTAAGTTTTTACCTGCCCTGAATTCTTAACAAAAAAACAAAAGTCTATTTTTAGGTATGCAAAATATCACTGAGTGCTTTGAAACTCTCAATGCCTTGTAGTGCTTTTGAGACTGTAATCCTGGCCAGAACTTTGCAGAAAGCAAATTGGTCAACTTGGTCCTGGATGCACATCTGAGTATCCACCTCCATGTGGACTTAAAAGTTATGCCTACACTAAGCAAAACATAATTCCATTACTTTGCCCAGACAATTTTGTGCTCTGGACTGGAGTAATTCAGGAGCTACCTTTGGCCTTCCATCATTTTTGCAACTCCTACCAAAGTAAAAATATTTATTTTCAGGGACATGAAATTGTAGAAGTGTCACTCAATATACTGACATTAACACCAAAGTCAGTGTGGTTTTTCCTTTCTTTCTTCACAGAAAGGAGGGCTGAAAAAGTCAGCTAACATTAGAGTCTGATCTGACTGATCTCAGTAAGAACAAAGTTTGAACAAATTCAATTGGGAATTTGAATGTGAATGTCATCAAGTTTGAAATGGCTGCACCTACCTATAGGAACAAAAGATCACAGGATAGTTCCAGCTGGAAGGCTGCTCAGCAGTCTCCAGTCCTACCTCTTGCTCACAGCAGGACCAGCTCTGAGGTCTGCCCTTGTTGCTCAGGACTTTTATCTGGATGGGTCTTGAAATTTCCACACTGGAGAATGCACTGCCTCTCTGGGCAGCCTGTCCCACTGTTCCCTGTCCTTGGGGGAGAAAAATATTTTCCTTACATCCTGTCACAACTGCTCGTGTTGCTCAAGTTATTTCTTGTCCTCTCATGGTACATCAGCATCAAGAGCCCATAGCTGTCTCCTCAACAGCTCCTCACAGCTGCTGAGGGGTTGCTGTAAGGTGCCCCTGAAGATATCCCTTCTCCAGGCTGAAAATTTCCTGGTTCTTCACCCACATCCCACAGTGCAAGCTCTCCAGCTTCTCTCCCCAAGTGCCCCCACCCCTTCAATGCCTTGGTGTCTCTCTCCTGAACCTATTCCAGTTGGCTGAAGTCTTTCTTGCACTGGGGCCCTGAATAACACCATATTCAGGGGCAGATTTGATGCCAGGGGTATACTCCTGCTGTGTCCTGTCTCTGGAGATTTGCCTGGGAAACACTAGCTGTAATTTTTCACAGCTTGAGAACCAAAACCACTGCCATGATCACTGGTCTGAACACTGCATGGACTGGAGTCACATGCAGATGGCATCCAAAGTTCTGTATAGCTGTAGATTTAGCCTCTAAATATCAACATTTTCTTTTAACTTTTTTTCCCCAGAAATTGTGCAACTGCCACTGAAATTGTCTCGGTTAGAACACAGTATCAGTAATACCAAGGTTGTGGGTTTGATCCCTGTGTGAGCCATTCACTTAAGAGTTGGACTTTATGATCCTAGTGGGTCCCTTCCAACCCAGAATATTCTGTTATTTTGTTTCTGAAATACCAGGATAATTAAGTGAATTAAATTAATTAAACATTAAACACAGTATCTGCATGGGAGCGATAGGTATGTTACATTCCAAATATTTTTGGAATGAAGATTGATAGATATTTTATGCCTGCCTTGGCCCCTCAACTTCCTGTGGACAGATCTACAAGGCAATCCAGAATGTCCAGCTCCTTGCAGACAGGATTGCTCGAGTTACCATTAGCCTGCCCACGTCAAATTCTGGCAAGGCAAGAGGTACTTGAATATAAACTGGGTTAGATGTATATCTGCCATATCAAGATCCAATGCACTGATAACCAAAGCTGTAAGATTAAAATATGTCTACTCATGCTGTGCTATGCAATAAGGATGGCCAATTTTGAATCCCTGCATGATGCTGGTGTAAGAATGGTATGTGCCTTCATGAACAAATTTATTTTGCTTATCAATATCCCCCAAGATCTGTTTAAATTAAGACAGATCTCTGAGACACCTTCCTTATTATTCTACAATACCCTTGGGGCAGAAGGAGGTTCAGGCTTGTATTTTCATTCACCATTCTGAGCAATAGTGGCACAATTCCATCAGAGCACCATTGGTTTTTTAGGACTCCCTGACTCTAAATATTATTTCAATACTGCATATAGTGTAATGCTGTACACTACAGTTCTCTGTAGTGTGTAGTACTGACATCCTGCAGGTCTGTGAGCTTGTCTGTGACACAGCAGAGAACCATCTCTCCCATTAATGCTGTGACTGTCTCCTTCCACTTTTTGGGCTGTAGTTGAAATGAAGGAGGCAAAGAGGTGTGAAGAAGAGGCGCCTTCCCAGTCACTGCAGCAGGACATGCCAAGAAAACAGCTGCTGTTTTATGGTTATTCTTCCTTAGAGAGTCTGGTCCAGGAAGAGAATTAAATACTCTCGTGGTCTGTAGTATACCAAAGGTCCTTATTTGGCCCCCTGTCATCCTGCTGCTGGTGGTGACTAAAGGCAGGCATTTAGAAACAACTTTAAGAAACAGAATTATTTGAAAACTTCCTCTGTTTTCCTGATCAGAAAAAAAAAACCAAACACAAAACCAAAACCAAACCAAACCAAACCAAAAACCCAAAAAACCCCCAAAAAACACCTCAGGAATTTTCTGAAATGGACAATACATCTGGACAACCAAGTTTAATATTCACTGATAGACAATCTTTCATTTGGTTAAAGCCTTTTAAAACACATTTGTTCTTTTGTTTTCCAAAACATCAATTGAAAATGAGCTCCACAATTTAATTATGTTTGTTTGATTTAGCTGCCTGCTCCCAGGTGTCCTCCTACTCTACAGTTATCCAGGATTTCCTGCTGACATTAGCTATGCAGCTGATGATCACAGAGGAGTAAAAGGTATTTGTAGTGATCGTTAAACTGAGCATTGGAAGTTATTGCCTTTTATCAGTGGGGGAAAAAATGCCAACAAACTCCAAGAAATATTATTTCTGCTTATCTTAGACTACTGAAGGCATAGAATGTTTAAATAAAAATTGTGAAAACCATTGCAGGTGATGGGGACTCTTTTCAATTCAGCATGTATTGTTTAGCTAATGCTATCAAGCAGTGCAGCCTGGAGACCTAACTGGGACAGATCACTGCATTTTTTATGCTAAGCTTGAAATAGGTTCCACAGAATCAAAAGTTCAATTTCTGATAGCGCCAGTTAAACCTAGCAATTTAACTGAGCCAGAAAAAATGGAATAGCATGTAGTTTGCTGTGTTATAGTTCTTTCAGTAAGACCTCTATGATTTTTTATTTTACGTGGTCATAAAAAGGATCCCATAGCTGTTTTTTGTAGCTGACAGAATTTATTCTGCTCTCGTTGGAATAATTTTCTCTCCTTTGAACATTATGCAAGGTAGTTCATACAGCTCAACTGCTGCCCTCCAATTCCAGATGGGGATATACTTCTTCAGTTCCACATGTTTACAGCACATAAAAGATTTGCAGACATTTTTGACACAAAAATATTTTAAATATAGATTAATATTGTATTTATAATATATGTGTGTACTTCTAAATGCTTTCAAAACACTAGTGGTTCGGGATGCTGGATGATGCTGTAATTTTATCAAATATTACTATCTCAAAACTGTATTCTGAACTGGAATGCTATTATATGGTGACTAAATAAATGAACAGGTGTTTATCTAGGTGTAACTACAGCTCCCTCATCTTGGATGCCACCTCCAAGAGAACTTTAAGACAACTGAGGTCTATGCTATCCTCTTCAGAGCATCACCTGCAGGGAAAATAGCAGGAGTGCATCATTGCTACCTTGTGTAATAGTAATGTTCTGTACTGTTTCTTGGCCTCCACTGTGTTCTTTAGAATGTGATGAGCAACTAACCCTAAAGCAGAACAAACAAACTTTGTCAATTCAGCTACTGAGTTTTACTCTTACATGAAAAGAATACTTTAATGCCCTGTAGCTTCAAGTCCTGTAGCTTCGAGTCACCTGACTGCCCTTCTTGACCACAAAAAGTCTGAGCAGAGAAATCATCTCAAATAAGCTGTTTGTAAAAAATTGTTTTCATTAAAGGACTTTCAGTTCTGAATAATTGTTTTTTCCTTACAATAAATTGCTAAAGCAAATATATTTCACATCTGCTAAACAGTAAGTCTTCGTAACGTTCACTTCATAATTGCCAAATTTCACAGACCACTTATGTCAGCATGTACATACAAAATGTTAGATGGGCTCAGACAGAAACACTGTTTCTCAAACATGAACCCCCAAACTTTTCTGTATGTAATGATTTATATATAGTATTGATTTTATTCTGAGTGAAATATCCTTAGCTATTCCTAAGACAAATGTCATTCGTCTAGTGAATATCTCATGGCAGAAAGAAAAATTTTGTTTTCTGCTGAGATGCAGTCATATCCTTCTGTAAACAACAGTGTGAGTTTACAAGAATACGAATGAAAAATAGCCAGAAATTGACAGCCTGAGCACCAGTAAGTATTAACACCCTCCTTGCTAATTGCTGCCATCACAAATTATTGGAAGTCTTTTAAATCTCCTGACAGTGGTTATGTAACATTCCATGGTTAAGGGAACTCAAGTCAGTACATAACAGATGCCATCATTAATATGCAACTACATATGCTTTCAATGAACAAGTTTTTGTGAGATTTTTTTCATTCTACCCTTTTTCTTTTCTATTTGAAAATAATACTTTAAAATTCTGATTTTCTGCTTTTCCATCCAGGTGTTTTAAAGTGAACTGTTTTAACCCTTTGCTTTTTTCCATGAGACAGCATATTTGGACAGTATTGTAGATATGCTAAGTGTCTATTCTTAGTGCAACCAGGAATATTTATAGTTTAATAGCTTCTGTTTTTTACTGGGCCTTTTTTCCTCCTCTTTTCCTAGGAAACTTTGAAAACAGAATAAAACTTTGGAAAACCAAGTGATCTGTTACCCCAGCTCAATTTCAATCTCTTACTTTTTCAAAGTGTGTTAAAACCTACCCTGAATTTCTGAGTTCTGTTTCTTAATCAAATTACTTTTCCTTCTTCTAAATCATTATGGGTTTAATTTTAAATAAAAGCAAGTGTTCACTTATGGTGTTGCACATGAAAAGTCACCCAAAGCAATACATCTGTCCTCACTTCTTTCCAGTGTCAGTAACTAGTCATGGTATTGGAAGGAGGGACCAATTAAAAAAGGTTAATATAAAACTGTATATGAATAAGAGACTATTCTTACAGGCTTTCTTAATTTTTCATTTTTTCCTTTCTTTGTATACCTTTTGTCATGTCCCTGCTCTTCATCTCTTCATGTCTTCTTTCCCTGTGAGTGGGGGCATCTTCAACTTTGTTTTGTGATGGATTCTTTTCACTCCTCACCCTGAGCTCTTTTCTCTCACTAACCAGGACAGCAGGAGTCTAAAACAAGGCAGAGTCAAAAGTACCTTCATGACAAGGATACACACACCCTCTTTCTCTCACACAGATCACAGCTTGGTCTCTTCTGTCCCTTTGCATCTCTCAGCAGTCTCCAACAGGGAATTGATGTCACTTCTCCAGGCAAAAAAAAGTTGATGTACATCTGCCTTAGGGACTTGGGACTTATGCCTGAGTCACTGATGGGAATGTGACTGAACATCAGTGAATTGGAGGGGACATCTCCAGAAAGAGAACTGCACTTGAAAGGCTTCCACCTTGCACATAGTCACAGGTTCAGAGTCTCTGAGGTCACCAGAGATGTTCTGGTCTTTTCATCTCTCCTGGCTGGTTTGATGGAGACTCTGTGACCAGTGGCTTGGAAAGCAGATTGGGTTGGTGAGAGCCACAATACAGAAATATGTCAGCCACATCTCTTTTTCTCTAGGAGAATCAAATGATTATTGTTAAGTGATAAAATACACCATTGAGACAACCCAGCCTGTCCAGATGTTTGTGATTGTTTTGTTTCAGGTGTGCAGGGCTTGTGTTTCTTTGCAATACTCCACAAAACCCTTGTTGGCTCAACGCTTCCTTGTACCACATCTGCCTGTCCTGCAACTTCAGTGTCATCCACAAGCCTGGTGAATGTAAATTCAGTCCTATCATTGACATAATTTACAAGGACACTGAACAGCATCAGATCCAGGAGAAACTGTTGGAATACTCTAAATCTGATTTCTGCCAGTGGGATTTTGAAACACTCACCCTTTGAGTTTGGTAGCTTAGATAAATTTCTACCCAAATAATGGTCCACCTGTTTATCAGAGAGCTTGATAACTT
This sequence comes from Notiomystis cincta, assembly GCA_013398075.1. Lineage (NCBI taxonomy): Eukaryota > Metazoa > Chordata > Aves > Passeriformes > Notiomystidae > Notiomystis > Notiomystis cincta. The sequence goes on from VZRX01002017.1 coordinate 90,858, forward strand.
GTTTATAGGGATGTAGTGGGAGACCAGGTCAAAAACCTTGACAAAATCAAGGCAAATTACACCCACAGTTCTATCCTCATTCACTCAGTAAATTGTTTCATTGCAGAAGGCAATCAAATTAGTCAAGTATGATTTAATCTTAGTAATTCTGTATTAACTTCTTCCAGTCAGCTTCTTATCCTTCATGCTCCTGAGAGGTCATTCTGTGAGAACTTCTTCCTTAGTTTTCCCAGGAACTCAAGTAAAGATGATTGTCTGCAGTTTCTCTGACCTTTATTTTTTTCTCAATATTTGTAGTTGAGCGAAATATTTGCCCTTTTCTGATTATTTGGCTTCTCCTGATGCCTGTGGCTTTTCAAAAATGATTGATAGGAATTATTTTGTTGTCATATCAGCCAGCATTCTCAGCACCCTTGAATACATCTTGCCTGGTCTCATTAATCTGTCGATATCTACTTTGTATGGATGGTCCCTGACTCAGCTCTTCTCTATCATCATTTCCCTTATTCTGTTCATTGGTGTTAGATATGTGGGACTGAGGACTGAGGTGAACGAGGCAATTACTATTTGGATCCTTGCTGTAGCATTTGTGACTGACCCACCAGTTCCAACTAATATTAGCTCTTTATCTTCCTTGTATATTTACTTTATAGTAGCATTTACAAATTACTTTCATGTTATTCTTTATATCTCTTATCAGTTTGAGTTGCAACAGAGCTTCTTGTCTCGTCTCTGCACTGCTACATGTTCACCTGATATTTCCATGCTGCCAATTTGGAGACTCTGCCTTTTGCCATCTCTCTGTCTTTGCTGTCTCTAAAAATCTGCCAGCACTCCCAAATCCATTTGTCCTGCAAGGCAGACTCATAAGAGATCTCTACTCACTATTTCCTGAGCATGCTGAGATATGCTCTTCTCAAAGGTTTTATTTGGTCCTTGTCTTCCTCACCCTCAGGATCTTGAACTACACAAACTTGTAGTTCACAAACACATTGCCAAAGCTGTCGTTTATATGCAAGCATCTAATCAAATCTTTGTTACTTGTGTACAGCTGTTCTGGTAGAGCACCCCTCCAGTACTTCCTGAGATTGGTTTTGGAAAGTGACATCAGTGCATTCCAGAAAGCTGCACTGCTTTGATACTTCTGTGTTGCTTTCCAATAAATATCATGTTGAAGTCACTGTGAGAACCAGGGCCAGCAGGTGCAAGGCAAGACACTGTTTTGCATTTATTAAGTGCCCTGGCAGCAAATGATTCTGCTAACCCAGACCTGTGACTTGAAGGTCCCTGTTTCTGAAGCTGAATGTTATGAAATCATATCTTATGCTCCAGTCTACAACTGATACACCAAAACAGTCCTTCTCACTTCTGTGTATCTATCTTGGCTTCCTGATGGAGTGAGGAGGTGGAAGAGATAAAAGATCAAGAATAGCATTTGAGCAACAAGAGGCATACAATATATTGGTGGTCAGTAGTTTTCTTCTTTTTCACCTCCATTTGTTCACCTCCTTTTCCTGTGCACATGTAGCAGAACACACAACCCCTGAGCACACCCCCTGAGCACACGCACGGTCACCTCCTAACATGCTGCAACAACAAGTGAGCGCAGCAGGAGTTTCACTTCACTGGCTTTCCGGCAGCACAGCTTTGTTTATTCCAGCTTTGAAGGTATCTGTATAGCAAAAAGTCTATACTCTATTCATAGCTCTCATCTACATGGTAGTGGCAGAGATTGCTTTATCATGCCTCAGTATGTGTAGGTAATTCCTTTTGATTTATGTGTGTATTTAAGTGCTATTAGTATTTTAAAATACTACATGCTTATTTTGCTTATCCCAAAGGATGTAAATTCGGGAGATCCATTTTCCTGCTTTACCTAAAGTTGTGATTTTATGTCTTTTTTTTTCATGATTTCAGTGTTTTTCTAAAAACAAACATTAAAGTTTCCTGTATTTTGTGAGGAAGCCCATGTCTTATGTCTTTCTGAATGGAGCAATAATTTTTGGAAAGAGCCAGGTGTCATATAGGTAATCAATTTGAATCTTTGTCAACCTTTTAAACCCAATTGCAATAGTCTTGTTATGTCTGCCTTTTTTCACTTTGGAACAGATTGCCAATCATAAAATATATCTGTACAGGTGAGAAATTATCCATAGAAAGCAAGCTGAAAGCACTGAAAGTGTCTCACTTGTGACCTAAATCTAGTCATAACTCGCCTCCAGCTTGAAAAGCTTATGCATTAACCCACTGTGCCATGTAACCATTCTCTACCTCTGGCAAGCTAATGAATGATTCAGTGGTTTTCATGGCTTCAGTTCGACATTCTATCTCTGCAGCTGGAAACACAGTTTTAAAATATTGAAAGTGGAACATGCTCACAAAAACTATTGGTCATTAATGCATAATGTATTTGTGGTGTTTTATCCACAATGGCTTTTCCTCCATAATCTCTTAATTTTCAATTTCCAATTGTTCTGATACTGCAGTATTAGTAAAATATTCTATAGGAACTAAGAGATGAGTTCACCTTATTCCAGTACGATTTTGACCTCCACAGAGAAAATATGTAGGGACTCTTTAAGCACTAACTACCTATGAATAAATAATTTCCCATAACAAAATGAGGAGAGAAAATATAATTCTGATATTAAATTTAATCTGTTCCCTATAACTCTGATTTAATCTTTTCTCTGTGTGATACTATGGAAATCCTTGGATTTCCTTGTTAGCTGTGCAGTACAGAAAGTGATTTAGATACTCTATCCATACAACAAGACACACCACTATAAACAGAAATATTCTTGTTACTTCAAATCAAATACATGGCATGGAAAGAACATCTGGTGCTGAAAAGAAAGAGCATTTCAAACCTACTTTTTTTGAAAATAGTCAGTGCTTTCCTAAAATCAGAGCAATTTCTGTTCATAAGGCTCATAGACCTGGGATTCTTCCCAGCTGTATTATCCTGTGCCTGCTCATTGCTGACTTAAAAAGGAAGTAAAGAATGTGCAGTAACTCTGCTGAATGTTATTTAAAAGTAGCCGACACTGCACATGAGGCCATCAAGTTTACTTCTTTCATTTATTTCAAACTCAATTATGCAGATATAAAGAAGTGCTTAAGGCTGTTACCTGTTTTACTCTCATTGATTTTCAAAGGAGAGAGGGGGTCTAAATTCATTAAAAGCTTATGGAAATCTTGTTTGTAATCTTCTGTGATTATATAGCCCAGAAAATTGGGGCACATTTTGTTCCCATAAAAAATGGTTGTGCAGCACATCTGTTGAAGAGTTTTTCTAGGAAAAACAAAGGAATGAATGTGTCAAAATTCCACATTAATTCCCAAAATAATATGAAGTTCCCCAGCAAGAAAATTATACTGTTCATTACTAAGTTATATAAAATATATCTATTTTACTGGCCACATGCCCCACTCTGTGTTTTTGCCAGTTTAGATTTAAGGTTATTATACCCCTTTTTTTTCTTTCAGATCAATGAGTAGAGGCCAATGTTTATCTTGGTGGCTACCATCATAGATTTATAAAACCACCCCTAAAAGTTTGTTTTTCTAGATTCTCAATGTCCTAAACCCACCATGTCAGCCTGAGCTTCAAGATATAATCTAATTTGAGGAAAATTAACACTGCTTTCAAAATGAGTATTAGGCAGTTTAAATGTCAAGAATAGATCAAGGTCTTAAACAAATGTAAAAATACTTAGGAAATTATTTTTAGAAGCATCCCAAACTGTTGTATAGCTCCTCCAGTGTCACATGATGCAGAATTTATTGGTCCCAGCTCATCCTAAAATTCTACTTGATTCTGAGGGATGAAAGTAGTCTGATAGCCATAACCCATATTACTACTGCATTTCATTCTTTGCTAGGAGTACTTTTCGCTTCAGACAAGATGAGATTGGTACCCCACAGTATTTACATTCTGATTAATAAGAAAAGGAATAGAAATGTTTAATGTTTCTTCTATTATTTTTCTGGCCAATTAACCTTAGAAATTGAGTCCTTTTCTTCCTGTGGAATAGCTGTATTTGGATATTTTTGTAATACACTGGTTGTTTCCTATAATTCTCCAATGAATAAATTGTTACAAATGCTGTTGTCAGGCCATTCACATTTTCTCAGTATGCAGCAGGTTTTACACACACAGAATGTTTAATTAATTTTCTGATTAATGGGCTTCTTTTATTATGCTACTGCCATTTGGCAGCTGTTTTGACAAAACTGCCTTCCTCATTACGGAATTTCTACTTGTGAAAGGAAGTCAACCATAGCAAATGGGCTTATTGAATTATCCAGCTCACCAATTATATAGTATAAAATTATTCATCCTGATATAATTTGATCAGGAAAAATCATTTATCTTTAGTAACTGTGTTAAATTAGATATTATTCTGCCGGATAGGTGCAATTTTGCAAGTGTCTGTACTTAGAGAACTTTTTTTTAATTTACTTGAACACTAAGTTATTGCCTATTTCTGATTTCACTTTGTTACCAAAAAGGTTAGTTTCTGACTAATCGCTCCATTGAGCCCAATTTATTCAGAGCTTAAAAAGCAACACTTAGCCATTTTAGAGCAAAATGCCAGATTGATACATATCATTGGCAATGCATTTTTGAAAGATCTGATATAAACCTATTTCTATCTGGTAATAAATCAATTAATTCAAAATCAATCTTGAAATTTCAACATTATTTACTTGTGTGCTTTGCATTTATTTTGGCACTATTCCAGCAAAGCTGGGATCAACATTGGCAATGCAGTTTTTATTCCAGTTTTATTCAATCTAACACGTTCAAAATTAGCCTCACTTTCCATACATTTACATCTTGCCATTAACTTACATAATCTCTCTTATAAAGAACCGATGCTTGATGTATGTGAGAGAAAAGAGTGTGATGTTTAAAAAAACCCCAAAGCTCTAACAGAATATTTTGACTACAGTGAACAGTTGGTTAAAAATAAATACTTATTTTTGCTTAACTTGAAAACCATTGTAATTCATCTTATGATCCACAATCACTTTTTCAGTGTAAAACAACCCAAAAATTCTTGCTGAACAGGAAAGATATGGTTTATTTAGGATACACTCATCTGACTGCAAGTCAGCTCAAGGATTCTCCAGATATTTCGCTCAAATCTGCAAATTTCTCAAAGCATAAGTGAGTTCTTTATCTCCTCTGTACAACTGGATAAGCAATGGCATTATGACGCTATCTGTGTGCATGGACATAGGACTGATGCCTCTTCCTTTGGTCTGATTAGGGTTTTACAGAACTTTTGTTTTTTATCTTCTGTGACTTCATAACCCACATTGCTTTTTGATTTTTCTCTGCTTTCATCTAAGTGCAGTCTCTGTCTCTCCACCAGGGTTTATCATACTATGTATAAGAACAAACTCTCTTGTTATTTGTCAGACCTTGCCAATCATTTCCAATGTCTCATTGAAGAGAAATTGTCAGCAGAGAGAAGAGTGACAATTATCCCATACCACACCATGGAGTCATGTTTGCCTGGAGGATAACCCTGTGCCCATTTACCTTTGTCTTCATTCTTGTAAGTGTCTGATTAATCAAAAGTGTGTCAACAAGTGCTGAAAATACCTAGGATGGTAGTGCTGGGGTTCTACAGTGGTTATTTTGTGTGCCTGGACTTTAGTTTAGCTCGTGCCAGTGTCAGCTGTGTCTTAGATATCCTCGATACACGAGTGCATAAGTATAGCTGAGTTGTTGGGGTCTACTGGCAATGAGATAATTATCAGTCTTGATAGCCTGTACTTGTTTCAGGATCAGATTTTCTCTGTATAAGGATGATCAATAATTTCTGTTAATTGAAAAATACTCCTGCCTTCATGCTCTTGGCTTAACACAGGTGACAGGTGACAGTTTCTGCACTCTGGTTCCAGTCCAGTGGGTTACTCTCTTTTTGAAGCTGTATGGATTACACATCTGATGCAAAGTAGATCAGAATATTCACCATGGTTTTCACTGAGGGTAATTGAGGCTTGCAAGGTTTTGCACTATCTGTTCTTTCTCCCACTGCTGTCCACAATGGTTTGTTGTTTGGGGTTTTCATTTGTTTATTTCTTGTTTGTTTGCTTGGTTTTCTGTTTTATTTTTTCTTTTTGCTGCATTAATCCATGGCACTGAATACCCTGGTAAGCAGTTTATACAAGCTGTCGTTATCAGTGCTGGCCATTGCTGTTCTCAGGACTTGAAAGTTTTATTGCAGGACAAATTGTCACAATGCTATTTCTGGGGATATCAATGTTCATGTTGCTGTCAGTGGCTTTGTCAGTTTTGCTGTGGTTCATACAGCCTTGTAGTCCACATTTTCTTGCTGCACTCTTATCCACTGTATTCTCAGAGAGGAAAAAGTTCCTTAGTACTAGTATAGAAAATAGCAAAACTTTTAGGCAGTTGTGATTATTAAGCCATTTTTTATCTACATGTGGCATATTATCTATAATGTTTAACTTATTTATAAGAAAATTTCTATTGTAGGCAAGTCTTTCTGACTGGAATATGAAAGATTAATTACACCTTGGTAGAGTTTGTTTTTGTTTTCTGCTGTGTGTGTCTGTGTACACTTCCATGTAGACCCAGCATATGAAAGTCAAAGAGCAACAAAACAGAAGAGCTGGTGCCTAGTAAAACCATGTTGACAGAGAAGAAGAGGTGAGTATCCATGACCAATGGCTTTGGATTGTAACAAACCAGTTGTGTCACCACCATAATTTGATGCTTCTTTGCTGCCTTGAATCAAGGGACTGTGAATTCAGTGACTGAGCCTGAGAAAACACATGGGTGCCTTTGGTGTCTCTCTTAACTAACATACATGTACTTTTGATATTACCATATGTTTTCTGCAGGCTACTTGCTCTTTTTGCCTTGAAGAGTTTTTTTTTTTTAATTTTAGTTATCATGATTTGTTAGTCTAAGTCCTTGAGAATGGCATAAGCACTGGGCTAAAAGTCAGTGAGTACCTTCAGCAACAGCCCCGTAGAGACAGGCCTAGATTTACACTATTGGGGTGGCCTCTATCTCACTTATCTACTTCAAAGAATTTCAGTTCAGTTTTTGAAGTGCCTGGACCATGATTTCTTTCTTCATTCATGCTCCCTTTTCTCCTCACCCTCAGCTAGCAAGCTTCTCTCTCTTCTCCCTCACATGGCACACGGAGGACAACCAGGTGATCAGGCCCAGCCAGCATGGGTTTAGGAAAGGCAGTTCCTGCTTGACCAACCTAATGTCCTTTTTTGACAGGGTGACCTGCTCTGTGGGGAAGGGAATGGCTGTGGATGTTGTCTACTGGGATGTTAATAAAGCCTCTACAGACTCTAAAGCTCTCTACAATTGCCTGAAAAGAGGCCCTAGTGAGGTGGGGGTTAGCCTCTTCTCCCAGGTAACAACTGACAGGACAAGAGGAAATGGCTTTAAGTTGCTCCAGGGGAGATTTCAATTGAATATCAGGAAAAATTTCTTCACAGAAAAGAACACTGGAACAGGCTGCCCAAGGAAGGGGTTGAGTCGCCAACCCTGGAGGTATTTAACAGACCTGTAGATATGGTACTTTAGGACATGGCTTAATGGTAGACTTAGTGCTGGTTTCTTGATAATCTTAGAAGTCTATGATTCTATCAGTGGACTTCAGTCCACTAGCCATGTAATTTTTGATATCTCCCTAATATTTATTTGAAAATCAAACTTTGAAATACACTACAACAACTTTTCTTAATGTGTATAACTAGATTTCAGGAGTTTTTCCCAGGTGTATTGGCTCTCCTCATATTGTGCAATGAGGAAACTCTTTCCATATGAAGCTCTGTGAGCCTTTTTCTCTATCTCTCACTCTCAGCAAACACAACAAATTTCTTCACAGGTGATTGCCATGCTACACCTAATATTCAAGACTGTGACTGTAGGAAAACACTATATATTACAAACTTGAGGTATAGACCTTGGTGGTCTTTGTTCAGTACTGCCTTCATACTAGGAAGGGAACAGTGAGAAGAATAAGAAAGCCTGGTGTAGCTACACTTCTGAGAAGATACACCTGGCAGCCACACAGAGGTGAGCAGCAGCCTTTGTGGGTTCACAGCTTTGCAGTATCAAAATGTAAAGCTCTGTAAATCAGAAGAAAAATGGTAGCTACAAAAATTCTATCCCTTGTTATATACCCCAGGCTTGACCTCTCTGAATTCACCCCATCATAACTTCCATGATTCAATCTGAGATGGTTCAGATGAGTCCTGCTGGATAAGAGAGAAGGAGCAGGTCTGTTGTCATCATATAGAGCTGTTTGAAGGGACCCTCCATGATCTGGCTGCTGCTGCCTGGTACAATATATGACTTTAAGTGGTGCACTTGTTTTCAATCTTCGAGAGCAACAGTTCCAGGTCAAGCTGTGCATAACTGCATTGTGTCCACCCACACAAAGAGTTTAAGTGGTGATTGAAACAATATCTCATCTCATTTCTATTTACCAGGTTAAAGGAAGTTTCTCTCTGGAGCCTGCTCTCATCTATTTGCAGCAGGAAATAAATTTCTTTTAAAAATGAATCAAAAAGACTCTTAGGGCCGCCAGCACAGGTCAGTGTAAAATGATTCTATAATACGTAGTTATTGCAAAGTTTTTTTCTGAGCACTTTATCTGAAATATCCTGAAAACCCATCAAAAATAATTCAGCTTCTCTTGCTAGTTTGTACAGACCTACTCAACACAGTGAAACTTTAAAGAACTCTCCTCTTTTTGCCCTCACCATATATTTTAGTTATGTATTTAAAAATAATATTTTATGTGAACTGAGAATTTAAAATAGTCATTTAAATGATCATTCTCACTGTAAACACTTTGATATAAGTAGAAAAGCAATGAGATGAGATAGCTATGAATTTTATTAAATCAGTTACAATTTCAAACTTCAGATGATTTTACAGGTGCATAACTTAAAATGCCTATGCCCATAGAATACCAGAGAGGAGGAAAGTACTTGAACATTGTAGGTTTTTTCCTGGACATGCTGAGTAGAACTTCAGTGATTTGGCCCAATTCAGCTCTAGCTGTACTAAACAGAATTTTCCTTTTTTT
>VZRX01002017.1:99989-128189 GCA_013398075.1 Notiomystis cincta
TTTTTTTTTTAGGTTATTCTTTAATGTAGTTATGACACTGCAAAGTAAATGAGGAAAATGGTAACCATATGCCTTTATTACTTGCTTGACAGAAGCATAAATGCCTTTTCTCCTGAAAAGCATAGAATTTCCTTTTCTTTCTATTAACTTGTAAATGTTCACAGATTTTGGTTTAGTTTTCTTTTTTTTTTTTGGTATCAAAATCGAAATCTAGTGTAAATGTAAAGGTTCATATGGTTAAAGACCAATTTCCCAACAAGTCTATATCGGTTGTCTACCTGTTAGAAACCTAAGTCACACCAGGAAAAAGAGAAACTAATGGGATGAAAACCCAAACAAACTGACCAATTTCTCCCTGATTGTCTTTGTTGTTGAACACAAAAGAAATTGAAGTACCAGATAAATCTTTTTATAATGTGCAATATTTTGGTTTTGCTGTAATGCAAAAATAATGAAAAAAATTTAGACTCTATCAGTCTACAACTTACAGATATATTTTTTTAGTTTTCCTTTCAATTAGTGTAATGGCTTGTCATTAGAACTGTATAAGAAATTTTCCATCTGTAACAGAACTTGTAGTTCTCTTTAAGTACTTCAGAGATATTAGCCAACTCATCCAGCAAAGTTCAGAGAGACAGCAAATTCCAGAAAAAAAAAGTGTTCCTGATCATTTGGCAACTACCTGTAGTGCACATGTATTTATCCTATATCTCCATCACATATTTCTGTTTTATCAATAAGATAGACCCACAGAAAAACAGTTACTTATGCCTTTATCACTTCATGTTCCTTAGTGCAGGAACCCCATAAGTGCTCAGCAAGGAGAAAAACAGCTGACTAACAAAAGAGCTCAGGAAAGCTGCTCAAAATCAGAAATGAGACAAAAACGAATCTATGTAATCCAATTTTTTTCTGCTGTGTATCTTGCACAGAGGCTACCTGTTAATCCTCTGATGGTGCTCATTGCTAGGTCTCACTTGTGTGGGGCAGGGTGCAGCTGGACACAGCTTGGTGTGAAGTGTCAGTTCTGTTTAGACCGAGATGGTCACAAAGTGGAGATGGTCACTTGGACACCGTTTGTCTCCCTTCAGTGCTGCTCTGTGCAAGTAAGGCAACATCAGCAGGTGTCAGCAGCAGGACAAGGCTGCCTAGGAAACTGATTGAGTCGTCTGCAAACTTTTATTGGCAGCCAGTGACAGTCCATATAATCAGCTTCCACTTTACAATCTTCCACACAATCATGTCACATTTCAAAATCGTCCCTAATGCTTCATAATATTAAAAAAACCCAAACAAAACCCAAACTAAATATTATTTTTGTGAGACACACAGGAAGAGGGCAGTAGAAATCACAGGCGTGTGCAGCCCTCTCAGGTGATTGAATAGTGAGGAAATGACTAGTTGAAATCTCTTAAATGTTTACAGAAAGAAAAACAACAAAATGTTCCTCTCCCACATGTGTGTTCTGACTAAAGCAGATTAAACTATACCTTGCTACATGATGATGGAAATTTGTTAGTGCTACTTAATTCCTGCAAGTAAAAGTCTCACTAAAATATCAAGTCACAATAACGAACTTCTTTATTTACTGTTGATGAAAGTAAAGGTTGGAAGTGTCATAAATGGAATTAATTTTGTGTGTGTTAACCATTTATTCAATTTTTAAATTATAATTTTTTATTTTTCCCTGTTCATCTCTGAAGAAGATGGACATTATTGAGCTTCAGGGGCCCAGCTGCTGCTATGCTGAATTTGTTACTTCACATCTATATTTTCTTAGTGTGGCTTTCAAGAGAAGCTCAAGACTGTATTTCAGAGGAATTAAATCCATCTGGATATTCTGTAGTACCAGACTCTTGTAAGGAGCTATACATACAGTCCCATAAAAGTAGGGGTTTTTTTTTCAAATATCCAGGCAGTATGCTGGAATTTAAGATGAAATTTAAGAAATCCACAACTTTATATGTTTAAAAGGATTATATAATTTTATATATCTATTTTTAGTTTATATCCCATGCTATACATAGTTGTGCTTAGCGCTAAAATCTGGAAGAAAGTTGCATATTTAGAGCAATGGCATTTGTCTTCCCCAGTAATTATTATACCCAATGGAGCTCTGCTGTCCTGGAAAAGTAAAGCCTGTCTGCGAGAAGAAATTACTTAACCCTTTGTTTGGCTTTGCCTGTGTGTGTGGCTTTTGCCTTCCCTATTTAACCATCTTCATCTCAATCCATGAGCTTTTTGGTTTTGTCCTTCTGGTTTCTCTCCTCCATCCCACTGAGGGAAAATTAGCGAGAGGCTTTGTGAGGCTGAGTGGTGGGCACACATCAGCTGAATACAGATGAAAACCCTTCCATTGTATGTTTTAAATGCAGAAGAATTGCTTGGCTAGAAGTTCGTCACCTCAGACAGAGAGACAAAAGGAAAAGGTGAATTGGAGTGGATGGTACAGGCTGCAAAAGGAGTGAGATTGAGGCATGGTCTTCCCAAAGAGAATAACTATTCCATGGTGGAAAGTAGGATTTTTCTTTATTATTATTTTTCCTCCTCCATCATTAGGCAGGAAGAGAACTCCAAAATAAAGGCAAGACGCTAATTTATCTTTTTCTTCAGTGAGAATTATATGGTCCCTAAAAGCTTGAGATTGTTCTGATTCCACTGTGTCTTTAAATTCTGGGCATCAGAGGGCTTTGACTATACAAAGCTAGCTTGCTTCTTATTAAAACAGGAATTGAAACAAGGAGCTTTCAGGAATTAAAAAAATAAAAAAAAAAAAAGAGAGGGAATGAGAAGAAAGAATAGAAACAAAGTAGTTGTAACCATATTTCCCCTTTTGCTGCTGCATATTTGAATGATGGTTTCAGAAAACTCCACAATATCTGTTATTCTCATTTTTCCTTCTAGCCACTCTCCCCTTGATGCTTGATGTTATCACCAGCCCCTGTGAAATGTCATATTTTCTCTCATTGCAGAAGTCTCCACCTTATCTGCAGTGCAGCAAAAAGAGCAAGGAAAATAGGGCCTTGTTAACAAACCACATCCTTTAAAGGGACTTATGTTCATATATATTAACTGTGAATATGTGACCCAAACACTTTTTATGAACTCTTGAAGAGAATAGTGAGAGTATTCAGGAGAAAAAAAAAAAAAGTAAAGAAAGCGCACTTTTCCTAGTTTTCCTGGTCAGAAAAAAATGAGACAATTTCTAAAAAAATTTATTGTACAGTAACTTAAGAAAGATTATAGGAAAAAAAAACACCTTTGGGAGGGATGTCTTGTTTGTCTACTTGCTTTTTGAAGACAAGAGTCAGAAATAACACTTCTGGTTTTATTTCTTTAAAAGAAATAAAAACTAATGGGGTTAGTTCAGACTCATGTCTAGCATATCGTTTTTGTAAGCTTGATAAAGATTTGTAAAGACAGAAAAAATTAAAGCAAATTAAACTGAACTGTTCAATAGCATAAACCAGCAATATTGTCCTCTTAAGAAGATCGTATTGGAGAATAATTGACTCCCAAATTAAACTAGGGGACTCTAAAATGTTGGATTATTTAATACATGGCCTTGCTTATTATTAAAGTTATTAAAGTACTATTATTATATATTATTAAAATTATTGCCATGAAATTGTGTAAGTTAAGTCTCAGGACCTAAGTAATAACAAGTAATATTTAGCATCATTTTATCTATTTTGATTAGTCACATCTGGAGTGCTGTGTCCAGTTCTGGGCTCCTCAGTGCAAGAGAGACATGGAAGTCCTGGAGTGAGTCCAGTGGAGGGCAACAAAGATGATCAAGGGCCTGGAGCAACTCTCTCATGAGGAAAAGTTGCAAGAGTCAGGCCCATTCAGCCTTGGGAAGAGACAACCGAGAGGGGGCCTCATCAATGTCTACCAGTATCTGAATGAATGTTTAGAGGATGAATCCAGGCTTTCTTGGTGGTGCCAAGCAATAGAAAAAGAAGCAAAAGACAGAAAGAGATGCACAGAAAGTTTCACCTGAACATTGGGAAGAACTTCTTTACTCCATGGATGACCATGCACTGGAAGAGATAGCTCAGAGATGTGGATTTTCCCATTGCTGGATATTAAAGAACCATCTAGAATCAGTCCTGAGAAGAGTTCTTGGACCAGATGACTCCACCAGTGATTTCTTTCTACTATAACCATTTCTGTGATTCTCTGGTCTTGATCAGGCTGTAGAAGGTGGGACCCTAGTTTTATATAGATGTAAACTGGATGGAAGAAGTGACAAATATCTCACTTTGTTTTCCATAGGTAATTTAAAAAAAATTATTAATATGTATGAAGTTTAAAAGTCATCTCGTCTTGGTCTTTTTCATCTTTCTCTAACTTTGAGAAGATTAATCTACACCCTCTTTCACAGGATTGCAGAACCTGAAATAACTGAGAAGTTGAAGTAATGTATTAAACTTCTACTCAGTCTGTGATGACCATGTCTTTTAATTGGCTTTATATATTGCCACTATATTGTCTTGATAATAATTTTTTTCTGGATGGTAGTGTTTAGAAATGGCTGATTTCCCCTCTCTGCACCCAATAAATCAGTAAGCAAATTTTACTTTAGGATGAAAATTCATGCAAATTTGAGTGTGGGTTGAGGTATTTTTTTTAGATGGTAATGGTTTGTGTTTGGGAGGTCAGATTTGTGGGTCTGTGTGTGGGTGTGTTTTGATTTTGAGCAACTCCCAAACAAATGTAATTTTTTTTTCTTTTTCCATGTCAACTTTGACAGCCAAAAGAAACATCAGTTGCTTAATGTTTTCTTCTTCCTTTTCTTTGTATAAGGTTTGACCCTCTGGAGACCACAGAAATAATTCTATTGAGAAAGTATATTCTTAATATATCAATATGATAGGCTAATATTTTAAAATAAAAATAGACAAAACTCATACTAACTAAAAAGGATTTTTTTTCACCTCAAGGCAGATCCTTTTTTCTTTTATCCATGGTGACAATGCATGTTTTTTTAATGATCTCCTTTGAGTTAACCATTAAGCCCATACTGAAAAAGCAATTTGACAATTAAAGATTTCTAGGAGGAATTTAATATACTATAAGGACTTCCTTTATTCTGTCAGCATCACTGTCTTTTGCTGTTGTAGGATTCATACTGGATATGGTTGATAGAATCATCATTAACATTGTAAGGAATATGTGCCAAAGTAGACTTTAAATTTTGTGTCAAAATTATTCTATTTGGTCTTGTAAGTTATGACTTTCTTAGAGATAGGCAGGAAGCCAAATTATAACATCCCTACTAGAAATGCAGAGGACAATACCCCTGTGGTTTAAACACAGAAGTCACACTTTGCACTAAAATCATAATTTCATCTGTCACCATTGTTGATCTGAGTGAGAAGTAACCTCCATACTGGAGATATCAGCAGTTTAAGAGTCTTCTAGGCCACATCAGTGTTAGAATTTTGTGTGAAAACTTTCTGATTACTTTCTATGAAATTCTAAATTAAACTCATCTATAAAAAAAAAATAGCATTTTAACGAAATAACACAGTTTGTTTAGTTGTCACTGAATTTTGCATACTAAAGATTAGGTGAACATTGTGTAGATAAAGGAGAAGAGCAACTAACATTTTAAAATCAAAATTTTTATTTCCTCTCCTGCTGCTTTTTTTTTCTTCTCAAAATATTATCAGCTTCATTAATTATCTATGGTTCTGTCTTCTTCATTTGGGGTATAATCCAGTTCCCTCAAAATTAGCATAAAGCAAAACAAAAAATATTAGTGTTTACCATCAGATCCTGCTTGGTTATTTATGGTATCCTGAAGACTTTGTTGGAGGCTTTATTCTATTAATATGTATTCTCCAACTTGGTGGAAAAGAGCATGTTTGTTAGGGTTTTACAGAAAGCTGACAGCATTTCCATTGTTTTATGGAAATGTCTTTGCTTTTTTAACAAGTGTATTACAGGGAGCTCTGCATGAACATTTAAAAAGCAACAGGAATAGGTGCTGCCAAGCCAGGCTAAGAAAGGAGATGTGATGGAAACAACCATTTTATTAAACAAAGTAGAAAACCTGTTTTGGTCACGTCATGTTGGATAGTAGTGTTTGAGAGCTGCACTAATCTCTATGCTTCAAACAGAGGAAACATATTTTTCAAGTTTTTAGTCCCAATATTTTTGCCGTAAATTTGGGGGGGTACTGGTATATTTGTTTCCTGCAGCAGTAGTGTCTACTCATTCTCAAGACCAAAGCTGCTATACTGCTAGTTTAGATGTATTATGTCAAACACCACACAATGGGTAGTCATCATAAGAAAAGCAATACCATGAAAACAATTGAAGTTATGATTTGGACCTGAAAAAAATATATTCTGCTATAGAGCACTATTAAATGGCATGTTCATTTGTTTATTAATTCTGGTGAAATATCTTACAATAGTAAATTTCTTATTTTTGTTAAAACTAATGTGATATTATGTACTCAACTGTACAGATTCATGGCTTTAAATAGATAGTAACATAATGAAAAATTTTCTAATTTGCCAACCACTTATTAAATGTATTTACAATTGCACAATAAATTCTATGAAACATACTAAACCTGAGTGATAAAATTTCCTATTTTATAGGAGACTTTGCCTTTAGTGACATTAGATTAATAAGCTACAAGAAAACTGCAGATGTCTTAAAAAAGTCACATTCCTGTTCTGAATACATGTAACTCTGCTCTCCAGAGTTATCATTCATTTTGATTACACTGGGGTTAAATGGTTCATCTGTTCTAAATCTTCAGTAGAAGCATATAGCATTTTTACAGAATGTAACCAAAAGGGAAATAAATCAGTGTCAGAAAACCCCAGTGTTTAATTTCTTACTAATCTCATGGTATATCTCTTTGGATGGGGGAAAAAGAAAAAAGAAAAAGAATAATTCTTTCAGATTTTACCTTTTAGGTTGTAAAATAAAAGCTACCTTGTCCAAAGTTCAAATTCTATCTGATAACTTTGAGCAAACGCTAAATGCTGTCAAATAGAGAAGAGAATAATATTCCTATCTTCCCATAGGAAGTAGTAAAAAATGACTTGCTGACTAGAGGCCATTTCTATATCTGAAGTTAAACACACATCAAACAGTAAATCAGATGTATGACATTGCTGCACACATATCTCCCTGCATATAAACATATAAGTGCATTAAATGTGTATTTTCACTGCTGAAATATTCATGTGTCTAGTGAAAAATTTACATTTCTGATATCCAAAACAAAGCCTCTGTTTTTATGTTTGTTTGCTTGCTTGTTTTTGATGGATGCTTAGTGCTCTCAGAGCTCTTTCAAAGTGTACCCACTGGAGAACCAGATTCCTGTTTGACTGTATGAGGAGCATTTGGTACAATGACTTATGAGGATCACATGCACTTTTAGCCACAAAGTCACTGCAGCAGGGCAAAGCTATCAATCACTTGTGGTACAATGAAGCACAGCAGGCCTCCCAGAGAGCAACTTGTACTTTAGCAGGGCACTTGTCTTCAAGTGCATTTCCTCCTAAGGATGTGACTTGTTAGTTGGAAGAAACATAAATTCAGGGCATAAGGTCAAGCAATTTCAATTAATTAAGAATATTTATTACTTTCTATTATTAGAAGAAAACTATGTATTTTTAAGTGTATGTATATATTTGAGTTAGAATTTACCTAGACAGAGGGTTGTGTGATCACACTATCTTATTTGCTGTCATTAAGCACACCCGCCCCCCCCACCCCCGGCCCAGTATTTAGTTAAGATTTTTCTCTCTGGAAAGATTATTTTAAACCTCTTTTCCTCAGTGATATTTGTACTTCCTCTAGAATACCTAAGCCCAGCTTATTAAATGATTGTTGTTTATTGATTCTTGCATTAATATTTATTTAAATTAAGTGTGATAATTAAAATTTTATGGAAAATTTTTGGAATTCCTTGTTGAACAAGTTAGTAGTATCTTGTCAGCAGTCATCTTTTTATATATGTGTGTCTGTGTGTGTGTATGGTTGTTGGTTTGGGTTTTTAAAGGGGTGTTGGGTTGTTTATTAAAGAGGCTTTTAATTGAATAAAGAACATACAAATGTATAAGAGAGGAATATGAAATACAATTTCTGAAGTGATCTCAATGGAACACTTAATGAGTTTATTTCTGCTTTTGGTAGACAATGGTATATAAAGCAAGAAATGAGAAAAATGCTCTGGTCACCAACTCTGCAAATCAATATGTCCTGTACATAAAACCTCAGGAAATGGAAATAAAATATTACTTTTTGCAGATTAATATGGACAGTTATTAATGCACCTACTCATTTGCAAAATAGCTCATATTATATCTTATTAGGTTAATAGATAAAAATAGAGCACATATGGAATACTACTGTGATTTATTCTTATTAAAACTTTCTTGTTACTTAAGAGTAATTTTTTCCAGAATTTCAAGGAAGTTTAGATCTACATAACACAATATTTTTATGTGAGCAGACTTGATCGTTCCTCAAATGAGCAGAGTGATTGGATCAAGTATGAAGCTGAGCAGGAATGGAGAGAGAGGAACATCCAGCAAAAGGACATTGGGTAAAACATGACTTTACCTGGGATCTCAGGTGCTCAGGAAGTCAAGAGATGAAGTCTAAGAAAGATATTAATTTACTATAACCTCAGCTCTTGCATGTCACTGAGTTAACTATTAAAACTGAAGCTCATGCTTAAAAAACTTCTTAAAATATAAAATTTATGCGAAGGTAATCATCAAGAATTTTATGGTGGTTCTGAAGAGAGTCCTTGATGAAGGTTTATAGGAGAAGGCAGGTTTGATCTCCTGTTAGTTGGCATCCTTCTTTGCAAAGATTAATATTTAGCAAAAAACCCCAATCTTGTTACTGAATTTTACATTCAAGGCATTGTGACAAATTCTAAAACGCCTTTAGTCTTGAAGAGAAGCAGGTTTTGATGTAGTGGTGAAATAGTTTACATTTTCTTAGGAAGACTTCATAACAGTATTTTTTTCTCTATTTTTAGCCTTTCTTCCTAAGAAACCCAGATGAGAATTCAGAGCAATGTTTCACCCTACACCCACACCCGCTCCCCTCATTTTACTGAAGGCAAATAGAAGCATTTGGAAAAGAATTGACTTTGACAGCTCAGCAACCTGTCTGTTTATCTAGAGGATGAGTTTATTTCTTTGTTCATGTCAGAAGGTGAAAAACAATTTTACTACCTCAGTATTTAAGAATGCTTCTCAATGCCCTGATGCAGTTCTGATTGTTATACTACTGCATTCCACTTTTCCCATGCAAAGTACTCCGAAGGCACACTTTGTTCTTGAATACAGTAAGCATCCAGGGAAGAATCACTAATATTTCAGTTAAGAAAGCAGCAGACTTTCATCCTAATCCCTTGAAGTCACTCTTAACTCAAGTCTGGGTAAGGTAAAATGTTTTTGAAAGATAGAGAAAAAAAATAATTAAAGAGAATCAAGTTATTAATCTACTTTCACTAGGTTTAAATCATAAATGTATGTTTTCTGGTACCTACCTAATGTCCTGACCCCCATCATTCATAAGTTTTGCAATTTTGAATGTAATCTCTTTTAGGAAGAAGCTATTAGAGGAAAATGTTTTACAGTGAAACAGATAGCTTTAATAGATAATTTATATTTTTGAAATCATCCCTTTCTGAATTATTATTTTTCCTTTTTTTTCCAAATAAAGTTGATAGCAGAAATAGCTAGAATAATTAAAAGAAGAGTTATTTCCGTTTGAAAATGTGTTATTTTGAACCACATGCTGGCTTTTTGTCCAGATAGTAACACATTTCACAAGAGCAGCACATCACTTGTACATTTTTGTGCAAAAATGTTCCCTTTTGCTGTACATCCGCCTGCACTATGTTGGTGTTCTTGATTAAAAAAAAAAACAAAAATTGTGGATGAGCAAAATGTGCACAGTTATTATTGTCTTTTAACTGATGTGGTTGTAAATGACCATATGGAGGTGAGAGAGGCAGCTTGGGATGACACTTTTCTTCTTCAGCTTTTGACCTTAACACCATTTAAAGATCTGTTTGCAACTGCAAAAGGATTGAGCAAAGCTTCACTGGAGAAAAGAGATGCCCCTGTTTCCCATTCTTTTCTTTTCTTCCAGAATGTTCTGGCAAAGGAGAGCTCTGGTAAGGGCCATTTTCAAACTGTACTAGACATGGGTTTGCTCACTGAAAAAAAGAAATTAGATAAACGCATTTTGTATTTGTTGTCCAGGAGAATCTGGCCATGAGAAAACTGGTCATAGGCTTCATCCACACAGAAAGAAAGGCAAACTTGAAACAATGAAAGCAGTGAGGCTGAAAGCTTCCAAAATGGGAGGTGATAAGGCGAAATTCCTGAGATTGTGGTTGCCTGTTATAGCTCTTATTAAGAAAGGGTAATTTCAGCACTCCATATATTTTGTATTTCATACTGCACTGTATTTCATGGAACTCAGATGTGTTTAGTGTTTATGGAACGAGTGGGCAGAATTCACTAAAATAGAGAAGTTTTCCCACCTTGTGGCAATTTGAGTTGTTAATTTCTCTATATACAAATGTGGCACCTCTTAACATTTAGAAAAAAATCTGCCAAATAACCCCAAAAAATCCTATAAACTCCATAGAGTATGGATCCTGCAATAGCAGGTTATAAGTACAGCTGCTATTATGGTTATGTCTGAATCTGTCTTTAAGAAACAGTGAATCTAAACAGTGGTTTTATGTAGGTAAATGCAAAGAAACTGCTTTGTGAATGTGTTCAGTACCTGTGTACTTACATTAAACAATTTCCTATATGGTCCATTACATATGCTGACCTTAAACATGCAGGTGTAATATTTGTCCTTTTTCAGTGTTTGAACATTTATGTTGTTAAAGCCAGTAATTAGTCCTTTAGGAAATTTTGCCTAATGTAGTATTTTTGACTGCGTTCAGGGAGAAAAATAAAAGGTGAAATGTACCAAATCTTGCTTCTAGTTGGTTCACTTTAATTTTATTTTCTTTCCAAGAATTTATTGGGAAATAGTTATGGTGTGACAAACCAGCCTATATACTGCTATTAAAAAAAAAAAAAAAGGATTCTGGCAAAAGGAGAAAGGAAAAAGGAACAAATATTACCAGGATTTAACTATTTATCAGATTAGCCTTCCCCCATATAGAAAGAGTTTCTTTCTTTCATATCTTTGTCCTTAAATTGTGTGCCTTATTATGTTGCTTTTGATGAGAAGTTACAGAAAATTTGAGTGAAAGAAAGATTTGTGCACATATCAGCTTAATATATTTCATATAATGGTAGGATAGTTGTATTGGCAGCAAACTTTCTGAAAATAAAAATCTGTCCTTATTTAAATAATTAAAGCAGATGTTTTTTATCTTCAAAGTAGTCTATAATGTGAGATGACACAGACAGCATACTCTTTCTGAAAATATGTTACTTTCCCTTATGATTACCAGCTTTTGATATATTGCTAGGACTTTAATAAACCAGAGTTATTGAGAGAAGCAAATTCAGAATTGTTATGGTAATAGTCTCAGATTATTTCATTCATGTCGGTTATGATTATCTCAATATGAGAGGAATCTCATAAAATTACATGAGAATTCACTTTTGCTAAAGTTTAGCTGTCTTATTAAAAAAAAAAAAGGTGAAAGAACTGGATTTTCATGTCCTTAGAGGAATAACGTTTTGTGAGTGAAAATATAGGTATTCTCCCTCAGTATTTTTCTGCTACCACTTCCTGTCCCCTCCCCCCAGCCCACTCCCATCTTGTTCTCTATTACATGAAATGAGAGCAGTGTTGTTTTGTGCCTTTATTAATTTTGTAACTATTAACTCTGAATGCCTCAGAATTCTAAATCACCCACGAGAATACTTCTTATAAAAGGGTGCTAATAAAAGCATTCAGAAAAAAATTAGAGAATGTGAAGGAGACATTTAATTTCCTATAGACAGTTTTTATCTATGCCATAGTTCAACAAGTTTTTATTATTTTGCTGGGGCTTTTTTTCATCTTGGGAGAAAACAATCATCATCTGTCCCACTTTGTCTGAATTTACAGTACAAGGACAAAGCTTTCCTGAAAGTGAAAATTATTATTTTTCTAATGTGTTTTCTGAAAATTAAAAGTCTCTTATGACATGAAATAAAACAAATGTGTGCTTAGTTCAGGATTCTAAAGCTGAAGTGAGAAAGATGGAATACAAACCCTTCCAAATGGATTTCGTTAAGAAAATGCTCCACAAAATGTAGGTGATCTTGCAGGGATGGGTTGAACCACTGGAGTTATTATATCACACAAGCTCAGGTAAGGTGTTTACTATGGATCTATTTGTACAATAGTTTGATTCTGTTAAAGCTAACTTACAACTTCAGCATTAGTCCAGCTTGAAAGCAAACTATATTTTTATGCCTGGTCTCCAGGAGAGTTGGGATGGCACAGACTTCAACGATCTTTCAAAATGTTTTTTTCCTTCCCTCCAAGACCAGACTGTAGTGCCACAGTGTCAGGTAGCATAGTGTGAGCACATGTCATGGTGTTTTTGTGCTTAAAAGAGACTGGCAACGTTTTCATAAGACTTACAAGTATTTTTGCCACAGCACCTCTGATCAAGCCCTCTGACAGTGCAGGTCTTCACCAGTCCCATTTGAAGTGTGTCAGTGCTGCTTCCGATGGGCAGCAAAGGTGCCTGAGAGCTCAGCACAGCCCTGCAGAGAGCCTGCCTGGCCTCAGTGGTACCTCTGACGGCTCAGTCACCTGTCAGCCCTCCACCCACTGAGTTTAGAAGCTGTGCTCTTTTTTTAGCTTAGGCAGGGACGAACGTGTCTGAAAACATCTTGTTGCCAAGTTTAAACGAAGGTCAGCGCACTCCTTTTCTAGGTCATTAATAGATGGGGCCTTAGACACTTTGTGCTGCCTCACAAAGGCAGGATGTCTGCAGGGAGACTGAGAGGAAATTCATGTAGTGGCTTGCAGAGAAGACTCTGCAGGAAAGAGGCAATTCTTATATCTATTTTCTAACACAGAAGCCAAGGAAGCAAATGATCTAAGCTTACTATGTGCTGAGTTAAGGGAGAGTTCAGAGCATGATAAAATGTTCTTGAGAAGTTTTCTTGGGAGTTCAAGTCAACTTGGTGCAGGTTCAAACAGAGAATTCATCCCCACTTTCATGGTATTTATTGTTCATACTGCTTCACTTTTGTGTAAGTGAGCAAGCAAGGGTGAATAATCCCAACAATTAGTACTGTAAGATCACAAGACAAAGATGAGAAGAATTTCTGCCATATAATTCATTAAGTCGGGTCAATGAGATGCTAATGCTATGACTTTTAATAAGTATTTCTGTTAGAGGTCATTCTCAGTGAACTTAGAATTCTCATTTGGATACCCTTCAGGCAGGAGGAGTACAAACACAGAACAAAAACTCGTACTTTCTTACTTTTTGTGCTTATTCTAATGCATTTGTGTACAGTAGTGACCTTTTCTTATATCACTAATACACTTTTTCCTTGGTTTGGTTGGTTTCCTGGGTTTGGGTATGGTCAAGAAACAAGGGTAAACAGAACACGTTAAATAGTGAATCAGGAGATGAAGCAGAAATTAAGATATTTAAGAGGAAAACCACTTTCACCACTCATGTCTTGAATCCTACTATTTCAGTTTTCATAGTGTTCTCATATTCCTTTAAAGCTTCACCTAGGAATCTTGTAATGATATCAAGCGGATTTCTTTAAAATGAAATTTTATTTGCTTCTGAAAAGAACTTTGTTCAGTAGGCAAGGATAAAATAAGCATGTTCTAATTCTTCTCACCAATTCAATTAAATGTCATAAATATATTCTGTTTCACTGAATGGAATTTAAGATAATAAATTTATAGGCTACATCCTTTTTTACACTAACTCAGTATGAATTTGAGTACATTCAGGTGTTTGTACCATATTCACCACCAGAGTACAGGCCCAGATCCCCAAGAAAATATTCATGATTTTTTCTGATGATTGATAAGGATTAGATACCTTATTTATAGAGCTGCAAAATGAAAACTGCTGTTATAACCAGTTGGCTGTCTAAGGCAAGCCCTGTCCGGTATCTTTTCAGCTTTACTGAGATATCTATTATCTGACATGAACCCTTTCCTGAGGGTTTCTAAGTAATTTTCTTTCACAACAATGATAGCAGGAGTCTCAACAATTTAGCCAATATCTCTGTGACTCTTAACACCCACCAAGGGCATAGATGGGCCACATTCAAAGGCTGCCTGTCTAGAATTCAGATTCATAGCTTCTCACTGGGTAGAAGATGGTTTTGCTTGGTGATTGGGAGAGTAGAGAACAATGTTCTTTTCTTTTTCTTAGTGACCACTTAAAAATCTTCATTCTCCCCACTGTTTCAGATCAGGCCTGTATCAGAAAAGATCTGTTTTATGTTCACCTTTCCAGGGCTCTTTAGAAGTTAAATGAGGATTATGACATTCATGATTTCTAAATAGGAAATTGATGGGATTTAGGCTAATGCTATCTGTGACTATAGTACCTGGGTAGAATTCTAGCTGTCAAAACATAACTGTTCCTTTCCCCAGTGTTTCCAATTGTATCTAGGCATCTTTTCAATAAATTACTTAAGTGAATATTGTGAATTTGCTCTTTGATGACCTGCCTATTGCATGGGCTCATGAAATCTTGTATGTCTTGATTTGGTTCATCTGGAACTGCAGAATCCCCTCTGCATTGGCAATAAACAGTGAAATGCTTGGTAGAAGTCTGGTCTAAAATAGGAGCAGTAAATTTTACCTTTTATTTTTTAGAAGGAATCATCATGCTTGTGTCCTACAGTTCCTTAGGGAAACTGAGAAAAATATTTAAACTGAGTCTTATCCTGAATTTAAGTTTGCTCAGGAGATACTAACTTGATTTGTAGCCTTTCTTTAATGGCAAAATGCATCTTAGATTGTCAGAGTAATGGAGCAGTATAAGGTGTTTCTTTCCCTTAATCTAAAGCAAAACAAATCAAAATTAAAACAAAACAAAGCAATATATGCTTGTCTCTCTCCCTTCGTCCCACCTGGGATTCCACAAGTGCAAGTAATGAGTTCCTCTGCAATAGGTGTTAGTGACACCAGTTATGCCAATCACTGAATTGAATTCTAAATAAAAAATGTGATTAAATCCCTAAACTTCTTTTTAATATCTGAAGCATCCTTTAAATATCCATTCAAAACTACAACATTGAATATTCCTTTAAATTGATACATCAGAAAGATTACCTTAGGTATTAGGAGTTTAAAGATAAACAACTCCAAACTGACATAGTCAATGGCATATTAAGCTAGTTTCCATTACAGCTTGATTTCTGTTGTGATTAACAATCCAAAGCTGTCTGAGAAAAAAAAAATAATTTTGCTTTCTGATTTTAATATTTTAAATGAGCAATACCTTGCCAAAATATATGTAGCCACTTTGATACCAAGGTGCTTCAGATTTTTAGTCTACAATTTTCCATGATTTTTCATACATCTCTCCTTCCTTCCTTCTCCTCATTATTCCAAGGGAGTGGGAGGAGAGAGATGTGGCTGGCTACTTGATCTGATCAGTAGATCTCAATCCAAGAAATCTAGATATTTCATCATTCTAAAGAACAAGAGATGCAATTTCTTCCATCCAGACAGGTATCTTGCATAATATGTTTTATTTCCCAAGGGGATAAGGTACTTCTGAACCTCTGAGTCTCTACAATATTCTTTTCATTTTGGGAAAATCTAGGAATTTTTCTGCTGTCAGCACTCACTTTATAGACCAGTATTTCAATTTGTATTCTGTCTGTGCTCATGTATCATTCTCGGTGACTCCAGTGGGAATGTCACTGCAACAACAGAGATGGAGGAAGCACTGTAAGCTTAGTCTAACAGTCACTGAAGTGGGTCAGAAGCTTCTTACTTACCTCAAAGTGCAGCACTAGGCAAAATCAACTGTCCTCCACTGCAGTCTTGGTGTTCCATTAAACAAGGCCTCCGATAAACCAATAAAGAAAACACTGGTAATAACACCCACTCTGGTCTTGTACATTCAAAATAGGCTTCATTTAAAAATTCATTTTTTTGTGCTCTACCCAGCACTGCTTGACCAGTATATTTATGTGGTCTAATTGCACTTACTGTAATCTGAAAAACACAATTTTTATTGTTCAGCATCATTCCCATGGCTGCAGTCCTGGTCCCTCTTTTCTATAATTGAAGTATCTGAAAGCCCATTACAGATCTATGACATTCTGACTTCAATTTACTGGCTTAAAAATCCATTGTCACTGCAAGAGTGTTTACCAGTTTTCAAATAGTTAAGAGTTACTAGAAGTGGTAGGGATGATTATTTTTTTTCTCTTCTTTTTTATGTGCATTTACCAATGAATAGTGATGGTTAAATACATGTGTAAGGCTTGAAAGCATTCACTCTGCTTGTTTAAATAACTGCATCCATGAAAATGTGCTTGCTGTTATATGCACTGAGCAACACTCCAGAGTCAAAATGTCTTCTCGTTATTTTTGGAAAAAGGACTATGCTGGCAGTAAAATTTGTGTCAATTCTTCCTTTTTGTCCATTTTTGCAGCAAAATACTGATTTCTCTGGTGGTATTAGGGAGATTTATCCATATGGACTGTTGGGTTATGTGATAGGACATGGCATAGTACACAATACAAACTTCAAATGAGCCTAGAGACATGGCAGGAGAGGGCAATGGTGGCAGGAGAGGGCAGTGGTGGCAGGAGAGGGCAGTGCTGTCACGAGCACCAAGCCATGGGAGGCAGCACCACTGTCTCCTTGCACTGGCAAAGCCCCTGTCATGGGAGGACATTTCATCTGGCAGCAGCAGGTAGCACAAACTCTTCTGGAGCAGAAGAAGCAATGATGCAACTCTGCTTCCTTGTATATAGCTTCCTATAGAAGTATCAGAGCAGATAGTAACAGATCTGTGAGCTATGGTTTGCAGCTCTGAATGAAGGGATCCTGAGTTGAAAGTTGCTTTTGGAAGGATTTTTTCCTCATGAGGAATTAATTCTAGCTGCAGTTTTCCAAGGGTCATACATACTGTTGGAGTTCCCTGTTTTTTCTCCTATTTCTTGGCTTCATGTTTAGTATTTGTTTTCTCTTTTCAAGTCTTGTGTTTTAGAGACCAAATACAGAGGAAAGGACTAAATATACCCAAGATTACTAAAATAAAGGATAAGGAAAAGATAGTGGAGTTTCTTTTTTTTTTTTTTAATAACAATTCACTCTATTGTATTACCAAATTGCCTAGATGATGAGCTATATTTAACAAAATAGTATGAAGAGTATAAAGTAAGAAGGAACATCTATATTCTTTTCTTATTCCACAGTATGACTGCTGGCTGCTGCTTGGTCAAATTTTATTGTTATTGTCTCAATAGTGACTGGGAGAGGTATTATTGTGGATGGCTTTGATTTATTTCCTGCCAGAGGGCCAGTGTCTTCTAACTCCATCGACCTCCTTTGCAAAAGAACATTCAGACCCAGTACCGCTTTCAAGAAGAGAAGCAGCAGCAAAATATCAATAGTCAAAGTTAATGCAGGCTCTTTTCGAAAGGTATGAGTGCTCTCACCATGCTGGTGTATATTGTTGTCTTTAAGCTGTTCATGAAGAATGATTTTTTACTCAAGAAGGACAAAAAAACCCCAAACCAAACCAAAAGCCTCCTTTATTTATTATGCTTCACTTATATATACTGACAGAACACAGTTATAATTGTACTATTTTTCTGAATATTTACACATCTCATTCTGTAATACTTTGGATGTTTTTCATGTTCTAGAAGCTTTTATTTTGCCAACTACAGACAACTCATAAGCACTTGATAAAATATAGCTTGTGTGGGCAGGATAAAAATATTTGGTGTATATATGAATGTGCAATCACACACAGATCACCCTATACCAGAGCCACACAGTACTATGAGGTGTGTTTAGGTTTTTGATTGCTGCCCATCATAACAATTTACGCTGCAACTTAGTTTATACAGAACTATAAAGTGAAGAAGAATGACTGTGCACTGCAAACTAACTTTCCAAACCTGAAATAAACTCTACTAAAGTGAGCACCAGTAACATTGTCTTTTAGTAGTGGAACACAAGTCATTCTGTGACTCTGTGCCCTCAGGTAATTTTGCTCTTGGTTGTTTTTTGCAGTCATCCAATAACATTTTTCACAAATTGCTTGAAGGTATTCATGAACATTAGATAATTTCCCTTTGTTCTGGTTTCAACTGGCATAATTTTCTTCTTAATAGCTGGTACAGTGAGGTGTTTTGGATTTAGTATGAAAATAATGTTTTGTTGTTACTAAGTAGTGCTTGCTTTAAATCAAGGACTTTCAGTACTCTGTGCTCTGCTAGTGAGCAGATGCACAAGAAGCTGAGAGGGAGCACGGCCAGGACAGCTGACCCAGACTGGCCAAAGGGATATTCCATACCCTAGAATATCGTGTTCAGTCTATAGACTGGGGGGAATCAGCTGTCAGGGGCTGATTGCTGCTTGGGGTCAGGCTGACGTCAGCCAGAGGGTGGAGAACACTTCTACTGTTCATCACTTGTTTCTCTTGGGTTTTATTCCTCTCTCCCTCTATCCTTATCATTACTATTATTATATANNNNAATTATTATTTTATTATTTCTTTTTTAGTTTTTGAAATGTTTTTATCTTAACCCAAAAATTTTGCTCTTCTTTCTGATTCTCCTCCCCAGTGTGGGCAGGGAGAAGAGTGAATGAGAAGCTGTGTGTTACTTAGTTGCCATTTGGGGTTAACCACAGAAACCTTGTAGAACGAATATTATATTTTTCATACATTTTAAATTATTATTTCTTTCTACAGAAGAATGCAAAAGATTAAAATAAAATACATATGACTTTCTCAAAGTCTCAATGAAATTATCGAACACAACAGAAGTGAAATCAACTTGTTTGTTACACTTTAGGTAATTAAAAATGTACTTTGTTAAAGTATGTAGCAGACAGAAGAGAACGGATCAGTGGTATAATGAAAGCAGTATTATTTTTATTACAGCACTTAGAAATGTCTTGATGACATTTAAAAGTCTTCAGAATGAGAACAATTTCTTATCTTACCTGGGAGTTCCAGCCTCTGTAACTGTGAAATTTATTTGCTCAGAAATAACATAAACAATCATTTCAGATTTTAGAAAGTTCTAGGTGTTTAAAAACCACAGACAACAGTTTCTCACTAATCAAGATCCTTTTTGACTACTTATGGACCATTTTTACTATGACTTTATCAGGCTTAATAGCTTGAAACTTGTCAGTTCAAGAAAAACAAAAGGACTCAAATTTTGGAAGTGGGAACCAAAGCTCTTATTTAGAAGACTGTTATAATTATCAGCATGTGCATCAATTCTTTCTACCAAAGCAACAATGATTACACAAAAAAGTTACTGATTAGCTATTTTTGTTTTGGTTTGGTTTAATTTTTGATTGAAAGACTTGAAAACCGCCCATAAAATCCCTTCCCCATCAGCTGATCCAATAAAAGCTATTATTGCCATCTGCAAACTTCTACTGCTTAAGTAACCAGGGTGATTACTCCAGACATCTGCATCAGGGTGGTTTCTCTCTTTTGCAAGACAACAAATTACAACTCCTATGCCAAACTTCACTTCAGTAGCAGAAGGTGTCAAAACAACGGCCTTACATTCACAGCTGCCAGGTCTGTTTGACTGGAGGGAGGGAAAGGCTTTTAACTAGAGTACTGGACTATCTCACTGTCACACTGGAATGTTTTACTTTTCTGTCACTGGCAGTATCACTGGAATAGATGATAAAGTAGGAAACATGTTACAGGTAGATGGCATGTATGTTTTTCTAGCTTGCAGCTGATAATTTCCCTTTCTTTGTGGCATGGAGATGAGTACTAACCTAAAGCCTGTGAAACTACTCTGAACCATTTGGCAAGACTATTTTTAGTCAAGCAAAAATTGGTTTTGAGCAATCATTTCTCAATTTGTATGCTTTTTTTTGTCAAGTAAGAGTAAAAAGGTCTGTGGGAGGGCAATGTTTCAAATTCTAGTTCAAATATAATTGTAAAATTTTGATTGGTTAAAATTGTTTTTTATAAATCTGTACATCACTAATAACCTATTTAGAATTAATAATTATCCTCTGGTATTTTTTTCCTATTCTCAAAGTGCCTTTGAATTACTTTTAGGTCTAAATGGTCAGATACATTTAAAAGGTAAATTAAGACAAACTGGATTTCACTTTTGCCTTTGGATATATTTGTAAAATATGTGGATTAGTCTTACTCTGTTTATACTGGCTGTTTTACATTCTACATTAAACTCTGGTAAGACTACAGAAAATAAACTTGGGAGATGTTATGTTGAATTTTATGGAAATATTTAACTTCAGAATTGAACAGGGGTTTTTAGAACTCCTTGCATTATGTAAAATGCCATTTGGGTTGGTGACTGAATCCTTTCACATGGCTAAAAATTATTTTGAACAACTGAAAGGATTTCTCCAATCAGATCTTACCAAATGCACATAATTCCTGTAATAACTCAGTGTTAAGAGAAATGTTTTGTCAAGCCATTCATATTCACTAGGTTTGATTACTAAAAGTAAGTCAGAAGCAACTCTAGAAGATACTGGATTTACATTTATATATGACCAGTATCTGAAGGGAAGTCAGGCTCTATTATACTATGCTAATATACATGACTCACAGTAGCCGTCATGAAGCTTTCATTGAAATCAGATATTAAGTGAGTATCTGGAAAATAATAAGACTTCAGATTTGGAATAGCTTTTTTTATTTAAAGAAATGTCTTATTTATTCAATCTGCAGAATCCATATAGCTACATTGCAGAAATTCTAGGTCCGTTACAGAAATTACAGTGTCCTGAGTAGCATTGTGAGAGTATTTTTAAAATATAGCTGGGTAGACATTTTTTTGTTGTAATTAAGGGCACCTGAACAACTATATCTATTTAAAAACATCCCAATTAGAAATCTTTCAATTGCTAGAACTGGTGTTTCTATGAATTATAAATTTTCATTTTGTACAAACACTCTCTATATTTATTTTTTCCATTCTTTTTTGTCTGTATCCTTTTCTTTTTTCATTTTTATTTTTTGTACTTGGAGTCTCTCTTCCCTAAGAAATACCAAGATTTAAACATTTATCTTGTCTTAAATTTGAATGAAAGAACTGAATGTTGAAACTCTTTGCTGAAAAAAGATTAAAGAGTCACAGAATAAGCTAAGTTGGAAGGGACCCACAAGGATCATTGAATCCAACTCCTGGCCCTGTACAGGATACCCCAAGTCACACCATGTGCCTGAGAGCATTGTCCAAATACTTCTTGAACTCTGTCAAACACCCTATTGTGACACTCTGCTATCATCTGACTTTTCCAAATTGCGTCTTTTTTGTTCTCAGATGTTCTTATCTTCCACAGCAGGTGGTGCAGCTCCTTTATTCTTCACTGTATGAAGTCATATCCTTCCTGTGCTGCACTTTTGTCTCTTCTTTTAGCTAAAGTGTGATGATGGTCTAAGAGGAAGAAAATGTTCTGAAATTATATGGTATTTACCTTTTTTAGGAGTTTCTTTCCAATTGAAATACAAAATATTTCAATAGTGGTAGTTTTTTTGTTTGTTTGTTTGTTTGTTTTCCTAATGGTAAAATAGAGTATTTTTCTTATTAGCCACTCAAGATATTACTCTACCTCTACCTCCACTTTTCTCACAAGAGAAAAAAAAAGTGTAATATTTGATATCAAATCTGAAAAATTTTGATTGGCGAGTGTGATATCCCAAAATATAAAATATATGTTCTCAGAACACAGATAAATAATTATAGACTGCAAGAATTCTGCAATACTTATGTGAATAATTATATTAACTTTTAAACATTAATTGCTGAATGTTATAAATAGGAAAAAAATTCAGAAATATTGATATTTTTTCTTAACTAATATGACAGGTAGTCCTGAAAAGATATTTGTAGTCAGCAAATTTGAGCCTGTGGAGTGTATCACAAACAGTGAAACCATTTTAGCAGCATCAAGCACTCGAAGAGGGAAGAAAGATATACTTTTCATTAAGACAAAGTGACTCTTCTGCTCTAGTTGCACAGTGTGAATTTTCTCAAAATGAGATAGAGAGCCCAAATCAAATATTTTTCATTTGATATCTAGCTAGACTTGAGACTCTCTGCTGAGAATGTTTTAGTTCCATTTAAACCAGGTGTCAGAATTCTCTACAGATACAAATGTATTGCTTAACACAATTATAAATAAGAAAAATTATTATTATAATAATATATTATAATGTATATTTTAAATTAGTCAGAAATCTGTGTGATCAGACATATATGATGAGGTTCTGACATCTCTTAAATGTTTGATTTCAGCCATTGTTTGAATGTAACAGTGGACCTGATGGATATAGCTTTTTCACTCTTCTTAAAACTTCTCTTCAGCAGAACTCAAAAATTAATGAAGGTGATTGCTATAAAGGTTTTAGTGTAGCTCCATCTCCTTTGCGTAAGAGTTAGAGTTCACTATGCAACAAAAGTGATGCTTTGCAATATTAAATTATTTCTCTTAATCTTACTGTCTTCCAGATGTCCCATGCCTTGAAAATCCCATAAACACAACAAATTTTTGTGTTTCACTTTCTCAGAAAACCTGAAGTATTTAATAGAATCCCAGAGTTGGAAGGCACCCATCAGGATTATTGACTCCAACTCCTGGCCCTATGCAGGACACCCCAAAAATCACACCATGTGGCCTGAGAGCATTGTCCAAACACTTCTCAAACTCTGGCAGGCTTAGTGCTGGGATTACTTCCCTGGGGAGCCTGTTCCAATTTACTGGGTACATTTCTATTTCTCACCTTCCATCTATTTCTCTACAGAGCTCGGAGAAAATGGAATAGATCAGGATGTGGGTTTCTTAAAAATAAAATTGCTCAGATGGAAGACCCTAGATGTCATTCAACATCTTTCTAGTTCTTCTGACATTCCTTTAATCTGTGATCTGCATAATGCTACTGCCTGTTTTCCTGAATGTAAATGGCGAAGGATCCCATAAGTCACCAAGTTAGGAATATCAGACATATTTCCCATTGTCTTGTGTGGCAGAAGCCTAGGATTGGAGTTGTGGCACCCTCATATGTACAGCTGCCTTGGATAAGAGGATGTATGTCTTACCATATAGGTATGGAACCAAAACTTCCTGCCTGAGAAGGCTAGGGCACAATGAAGGTAAAAATTTGGGAAGATGTTACACAATACCACTTAGTGGTTAAAAAAAAAAATAAAGAAATCAGGGTGCTGTTATCAACAAAAAAAAATTTCATTAATTTTTAATAAATTTATATTTTTAGCCTCCTATTTACAACTGCATACTTATATTTATTTACTTTACTTAGGCTTAAATTACATTAATGAATTTAATTTTTTGTAATTGGTGAGAACAATTCTGTGAATGAACATATTTTAAGATAGCACTCTACAACGAATCTGAAAAACAGATTTATTGGCAAATTTGTTATAGTATATTTATGACAAGTTTTGTATCTAGACACAGGATTGGCATCACATTCATCCACCTTTGGCAGCAGGTCAAGATTTTCCAATGTTCATCTCTGCTCTCTTTCTCTGTGTTTTGTGGTACTTTTTTTTTTTTTTTTTTTTTTTAATTATTATTATCTGGATGTGTAAATGAGAGAACTAAGGCAAGGAGAAAATATATTATGCTGCTGTAAACAACTTTCAGTGTAATATTCAAAAACCAAATACAAAACATAAATGTATATAACATAACATGTATATCCCTTGAGCTTCAGTAAGATGATTAAGTAGTTTCTTTACAAGTTTTAATTATTTTAATACCCCAGATCTTTAAAAATTCATCAGAGACAATAAAATTTGTTTTAAAGGATTAATATTTACAATGAAAATTTAAGAAATATTTTGAGCATTATGAGGGACTATTAAATTTAAGAAATTTTAATATACCTGTGAATTTATTATGATTGCTAATATGGAAAAAAAAAAGTGTAGAAGGATAATTCCAAAGTTATAATATGAGACTAGAAGAATTTCAGCAATTGATGTTATATGTAGTTTTGCCACTGGGTCCAGAATTTTGTTCTATAAGTATTTTAGGGAGTAATCCAGTAAAATGACTTTTTATAAATTGACAATATTTGGAAGATTTTTTAACACATTTCGATCATATCTACTTCTACATTTTTATCTTTGATAGTGTGTGCACCTTTATCTTGAATGGAGACGTGCCTTTAACAGACTATCTGTAAAGTGTATTATTAAAGACCCTCCTGAAGTCTTCCAGGGAATAACAGCAGTAGTGACAGTGCAGCCTTCTGCAAGAAACCTCCTATCTCTGTTTTATCGTTACCTTTCATTCAGGGTATGTACTCTGCTTTTACTTTTGCTAAGAGCAGATATGACAGTCAAGGATCAGAACTAGAATTTGTGTCCTAGACTGCACCTGGCAAAGAGCTTCCTTTGTGTTCTATCAGAGAGTCATAAAACTATGCTATATTTACTGGGGGAAGAGAAAAATGATAGGCAATGTTTGTGTTTCTTGCCAATTATACTAATAAAGCAAACAAGCTTGATTATAGCAAATAACGGGTCTTGTAAAACAGAAGAGTCCAAACATTTCCTTGCTGCTCAGTGGGCACAACTCAGACTGGTGTCATATCTTGTGTTTTCTCTCTCTGTTTAAATTTCCAACTGCTAGGAAGGATTTTCATCTTGGAGCAAGGCTTGAATATAAAACATTCTCATTCAAAAAAAGCAATTTACGTGGGGTCGTAATCTTTCCTAGGCTTAGCCTATATTTCTGGTATGTGTTCTGTAGAGATTTGCTTGAGCTGAGTATGAACCCTAAATCAAGTGCACTTGAAGAGTGATAACAAAAAGCACAGCCCCAGAGATGCACTGCTTGCTGCAGTCTTCTCTCCCTGGGAGGACCACATCTTCCATTATGAACCCAATCTAGATTGCAAACGCTGTACATGAAAGTGCAAATAAACTCTAAAAAACTCTGCTGTGGCTGTCATCACTCTTTGGATGCTTGCATCCTGGATGTCTTAATAATTAAAACAGAAAAATTTTTGTTGTTTGTTATTAACACATTCCACTAGAATTACTATTGAGGAGTTAGGACAGTGGCTTTCCTAGAAACCCTGTTGGTCTCTTTTTTCCTTCACTAAAACAAGTAGTTTGGGCAAATTATTTCTATCTGACTTTCATCCCAAAATCTATGTTTCCCTCTCTTTAATACAAGACTAAATGCTGAGGTGACAAATACCACATAAGAACAGAAATCTAAGAGCACTGCTTGTACACTTAATTTTCATTTCTGTGTCCTTTCCAGCATTTAGAACAAATATTACACTATTGAATATGGATTTGGGGAGCCCCATAGCAGGTGGTTCTCCTTTCAGTACTTCTGATGTCCTCAAGCAGAATAGATTTTCCAAAACAGTGGGAGAAATATGGCTAGAGAAAGTATGTACCTCTGCCTTTCTCTCTCAAAAGTAATTGAGATTAAGTCACTTGTAAGTTTCTGTTTTGCTTTTTTGTACTGTCAGCTTGTTCATAGAAAATAATTTCTTGAATTATTTTTAGTATGTAATTTTGCAAGTAAGAGAGGCAATTCCATTTGTGTGCAGGATAATGAAGAATGTCTATATAACACCAATACAGACTTGGTCTCCAGAATATTAATTTTTAATGCTTCAACATTAAAACATTTTTTGTTGTTTAGTTTTTTTTCCTTGTTACCTTTAAAAGAAATGCTTTTAATACTTTAGTTCAAAAATTGAGAATAACTTCACAGAAGGAAATTTACTATACAATACAGTAAGTTATGACATTTCACTTCAGTTTTTCTTTATCCAGGAAGGGGATCCATAAATAATAAAGGAATGAATGCAACTCTCACACATCCTCCCCTCCTCCTCTCTCTCCACAGTTTAATAATCCAAAGGTTAGCTGCCTAAATATTTAATCAGCTATAGCTTCTACAGAATAAATAGAAACATGTTCCTGTACAGAAAGGAACATTGTCTACCTTAGGAATGTGTCCAGGAATGATGTAACTCTCTCTCTGTTGGCTATGGAAAACCTGGGATGTCTTTTTGGCCAGGACAATGCATGACAGCCTAAATGAATTGTGCCCTGGAAGTATAATGGTGAAATTGCATTTTGACTTAAAGCACACTGCTGTGGAGAGACAGCCTGTGTTCAATGTCATAATGTACTCCTCTGAGACCTGGTGGAACATGAAACTGCTGTGTTCAACCAAAATTTTTGGAGTAGGATCTTCTCTGGGGCTGTTAAAGCACAGCTTTTCTCAGCTGTCCCTTTCATAGAAAGATTCATAATGCTAATAAATAAAAAAGCATCTCTCAGTTCTTTAGAAAGTTTACTAGATGTTATGCAAATCTCTGAGTAGTAGAGGATGACGACTCAGATGCCAGGTTTTGGAAGTGTACTTTGCTGAAAAAGCAGCACTACATGTTTCTCCCTACTTGAATTTCTGTAATGTGTTGCTTAGAGAAAAGGTAAAATACTGAACTTTGAACAGCTATTTTCTGGAAAATTATTTTTAGCTGCTTTTAAAAAAGTTTTTTAGTAAATATGTCCTCCGTATCATCTCATAAAAAAACAGATGCTTTGTAGATTGGAGAATCTTATTTTCTCCAAAGCCTGAAAATAAAATATGGTTATGTTCCAACAGTATTACACCCATGCCCTAATCTCATTTTGGAAAATCTAGACAATATCTTGATCTTGCAGGGAAAAAAAAAATCATCAAGTTACAAGTTCATGTAATTCAGTTAGAAAATCATAAAAAAGAGGCAGTCATACTAAGCAGCCTATAGCTCGGTTTGGAACACAACTACAAGAGGAATTAAACCTCAGGGATTCAGAGCACAAAAGCTGTTTTGCACTAATTCCCTGTGTGGCAAAGTGTTCACCAGTGAAAGTTAACCGCTACACTCAGCTGTGTCAGAGGAAGCCCAGTGCAGTCAGGTGGAAAATGCGGGAAGAGAGAGGATTCTCCACGAGGAGATATTGCTCTGTGTGAATACATCTGCAAACCACCCATTCATAGGAACTGTGAGGGTAAATTAGCAGAGCAGGTCCTTACTATCTCTGCCTTCCATATTCTGTATTTTTATTAGTTTTGAACAAAAACTGTCATGATACTGATCTGAATTCTTGAAAACGAGTTCCTTGAACAAGACAAGGCATCAAATTTTTTCCAAGATAAGCTTCCAGAATGCGGCAATGGGAAAAAGTCTGCATTTTTGCTCCATATTTCTGGAAATAGTCCACAATGTTAAGGGTTTTTTCAAGCTCTTTTAAAAGATTTCTCAGGGATACATTGAATCTGAAATACTGTTAAATAGTTTGAATTATGTAGAGATGAAAAAATTCTTATAGTGGGAAATGTTTCTCAATTCCAATGAAAATTGATGCCATTTAGATTAATGAAGACATGAAGACATATAAGGAGGTGGACAATGCCCTCCCAGATCTAGTATTGTATCTTCTTACTTTAGAAGCATATAACTTATGAATTATGTCATCATGTCCTCCTGTTGATTCGGGCTTAATTGCAGGACTGTGTCATTAACATAACACAGCAGCAGCTCTACAAGGCATTATCTGTAGAAGGCAAATCCAGGTGCTAATGGAGATTCCTAATAAAGTAGTATGGTTTTATTGGAGTTTCAAGCAAAGAATAAAAAACTCCCAAACTATGTGTTAATGTGATTAATAGACTTGACTTAAATTTACTCAAAATCTAATGTAAAGCTGGTGGGAACATTTTACAAAGAATGTAATTTATGCAGTTTCACAGACCTTTTAGAGTTAAGTAACTGTGTGTACTAATAGAAAAACAGATCCCATTTGAATCTGGATTTTTAAACGAATATTAAGTTATGTGCACTAGAAACCTCTATAAATTCTTCCATCCAGGAAATAAATACTGAATTTTTGGGCCCATTAGAGCTAAGCAACTAATTTTTAATTTATAATATCACTGCTAAGTTGGGAATTATGATAAACTCTGTGGAGGAGAGGAGAGGAGAGGAG
>VZRX01002018.1:6981-22964 GCA_013398075.1 Notiomystis cincta
TATGTTATGTTATGTTATGTTATGTTATGTTATGTTATATGTTATATTACATTATTTTAACACCTTGCTGTGACTCAGGCAGCCACTCCTGAGCAGGGCAGGATCTGCACACAGCTCCAGAGCCTCCTCAGCTCCTCTGCCCCCTGGTTTTCCCTGCTCTGGGCAAACAGGGGATGTTTTCCCTCCTCACTGACATCCAGACTCGCTGCTCATTGCCAGTGTCTGGCTGAGGTCTCAGTGCCCCACCAAACACCCAACTCCCCTTGCTGAGCCAGGGCAGCTGGGGAGGGAAAAGGATGAGCTGCACCAGTGGGGGTTTATTGAGGCAAGATGGAAAGACCTGGTGCCCCAAACCCAAATTAAATCTGTCCTGGTTAGCCACTCTCCACGTCCAGCAGTGCATCCTTTCCCCACCCCTGATCCCTGTGGGTGCTGCCCCTTCCCTCCTCCCACCCACAGAGGAGTTGTCCTCTGTGTCCCCAGTGCTGCCATGCTTGGCCCAGCAGGAGGATGAGGAAATCCTCCTCCATGACCACCAGAAGGGCCCGTGGGAGCTGCCAGAGGCCACAAAACAAGGGAATCTTGGCAAAGGAACATCTTTTCTGTGAGTAGAAATGAGAAAGAGTCTAATTTTGAGTTAATAACCTGAAGGTTTTGTGAGGACACAGCGAGAGAAAAGCTCTAGAGTCTCCTGCTCTGGGATATGACAGAGGGGGAGGGTCTCCATGAGCACCCCAGGGTGTTATTTTATGCTGCACACGGGATTTTCTCCCTGAGCTCTGTCTTTTCCTACAAAACCCAGCGTGTGCTGTGCAGGGGGAAGACAAGACAAAGCAAACCACAGAGGTCATGACTCTGATCCTGTGGGAAGCCACTGTCCAAACTGAAAATTTAAGGTAAATATCTGCTGTTGATAAACACTTGGTGCATATTTAGGGCCAGCACTGCTCCTCAGGTGCCCTTTGTTGGTGTAAATAAACTTCAGCTCAGTTTGTGGCAAACCTCAAATATTTGACTCAGGCTCAGCAGAGGATGCTGAGGGTTATGAGGGTTATGAATCTGTTCCTGTGCACGGGTTTAAAGCTGCACTGATCATCCTGAAATCCCAAGATTTTCCAAGGAAAACAATAACAGAGGGTTAGAGGAGCCCTCTCTGAGGTGGTTCTGCTAAACATCCAAGGAAATCTCATCACCTCCCCTCCAT
Organism: Notiomystis cincta; assembly: GCA_013398075.1. Classification (NCBI taxonomy): domain Eukaryota; kingdom Metazoa; phylum Chordata; class Aves; order Passeriformes; family Notiomystidae; genus Notiomystis; species Notiomystis cincta. The sequence goes on from VZRX01002018.1 coordinate 8,186, forward strand.
TCCATCAGTTTTATTCATTTCCAGGATGATGGTGGGATATAATCCTATGGACACCAGGTGTGTGCCTCTGCCTGAGGCAGGGAGAAGGGGCACATTCCTGTTTTGATCCCCATCATCTGATTTTTTTGGGAGCACAAGGAACACTCAGGAACTTCACCTTTGGAAAGTTCCAAGCAGAGCCAGATGGATCTCAGATTCCTTGGCTCTGAACTGCCTGGATTGTGCAAAGCTGGTGGCTGCCCTGCTGGAAAATCCTAAATTGCTCAGTACAGGGGGTTCTTTGTCTCCTCTGCTTGGAAGAAAGCAGAAGTAGCAGCAGTTTCACCCTGGTCACTCCAACTTGGGAATGTTCTTGGGACAGCTCTGGCTCCCTGTGGCTGCTAAGAGGGCAGTGGAAATGGAAATTAATGGAAAAATAGCCCAGAAAAATTGATAGTGTGTGTGTGTGACAGCCACACCTGTGCTTAATGGACATAAAATCATGGAATTCCAGAATGGCTTGGGTTGGAAGGGACAACAAAGGTCATCCCATCCCACCCCTGCCATGGCAGGGACACCTCCCACTGTCCCAGGCTGATCCAACCCCAATGTCCAACCTGGCCTTGGACACTGCCAGGGATCCAGGGGCAGCCACAGCAAATCTGGGAATTCCAGCCCAGCCCCTCCCGACCCTCCCAGGGAACAATTCCTCCCCAATATCCCAGCCAGCCCTGCCCTCTGGCACTGGGAAACCATTCCCTGTGTCCTGTCCCTCCAGCCCTTTAAAAAGTCTGTCTCCATAGTTTTGAGCCCTTTAAGGACTCATCTGAAATTCCAACTGTGGAAGGCCCAAACTCAGTTCATCCAGCTCTTCCTTGTCTACCACAGGCATTTGGGATGAAATGAGTTTTCCCAGAGTGTTCCTGAGGTGCTGAAGGTGCTGCACACAGCTGAGGGATGTCCCTGCAGCCCCTCCAGCAGAATTTAACTTGGAGCCAGCACAGCCTTGGGCACATCCCTGAAAACCAAGGCCAGCCAGTTGTGCCTGGTGTGGGGACTTAGTGGCACTCAGAGCTCTGGGCTGGTGACAAGGTGGGAACTGGGCACAACTGAGACTCCCTGGTCTTGGAGGGCTTCTCCAAACTAAATATTTCTGTGAGATTTTGGTCTCGGTCCTGCTGGTTGGGGCCAGGCTTTACCTGTGGGGAGATGTGTCCACCTCATCTGGAGGGCACTTGGGTGGGAAATTTCCCCTCTGGAAGCTCTTCCATGGGCAGAAAACGCTTCAGAGAGAATGGGAGTGACCTGAGGATCCTGATTTCCAGCACAATCCCTGAAATTAAAGGTTCATTCCGTGACTCAGAGGATGCTGTTTTAAAAGGGGCAGAAATTGTCTGAGTAACACAAACCCAAAACCTTTGGCTCAAGGAGTTTTTCTGATCCCCTTTCACGTATTTATGTCCAAATTTTTGGCAACATCACCACAATAAAGCTGAACTCTGTGCAAGAATTCCCTGTTTGGAGCCACGTAGATGTTCCTTTCTGCCAGTCCTCTCCACGCTCCATTTCTAATTCCCGATTCTTCTCCTCCCTGGCCACTTCTGTCCATCTGTCCCAGGTGGAATTTGCCAATCCTGGAGGTTTGACCTGGCTGTGGGTGGTGGGCTGTGGGTGGTGGGGGCTGTTCCTGTCAGAGCTTGGCCAGGGTTGTTTCCAAGCTCCAGTTTCTTCCCACCCACGTGGATGGGACAGGCAGTCCTGGCTGGAATTCCCACCAGGAGCCAGGAAAAAGCAGAAGCCTTGGCTTTGGTTCTGGGTTTTAGCAAAGCCCAGTCCCAGGAGCGGGACTGGGAATGGCAGAGTGGTGTGGAAATGGAAGGAAGTGCAAACCCCAGGAGCAGCTGGTACCAGGAAAGTGCTTTTTTTTTAAAAAAAAAGACAAACAAGCTCCTCTTTCAGCTGGCCAAGGTTAAAATATCTGGCTCCTTCTCCAGTCTTTTATTGGGAATTCTGTCCCAGACACCTCCAGCTCTCTGTTTCTCCCTGGGAGGGATGAACAGCTGTAGTTTTTGGGAATGCTCTCCTCCCTTCTTTCCTGGCAGGTAGAGGAAGCTCTGAGGAATCTTTGCACCAAAAATGACAGCCAAAATCTTCCTGAAAATGACAAATTTTGGCCCTACTGAGTTCTTTTGTTGAGAAAACCGTGCAAAATGTTCAGTAAGTGACAGGTTAGACATGGAGGTGACCCCAAAATTTGCTTTGTTTAGTGGAGCAGATGAGCCACCACTAAACCTGATGGAGCTACAGCAGCTTGGAGGCTGAGCCAGAGCACAAAGAAGCCCTGAATTTTAAGAAAAATCAAATTTAGAGCACCACAGGAGGCAGAGAAACTGCTGGAGTTCCTGGATGTGATGTAACTTGGCTGGCCCAGCCCATCCTGAGGAGTTTTCTCCTCTGGGATGTGCTGAACCACCAAAATTCACAGCACAAGTTCTCAGAATAGGCATAAATGATCCAAAAAAGCAAAGCAGAAAGAAATGTGCAGGTGGTCCTGGAAGAGGTGATTTGCCAGACTGGAGATTTGGGCACACCCACATCAACGTCCTCAGGGAGAGCAAAAACCCAGCCTTGTAGGAAAAAAACAGGGTTCAAAAGCAGGGGAAGGCCACTCATGGTTTATGAATTCCAGAAAACTGCAGTTTGTTTGAAGAAAAATGCAAAAATTCTCGTAATTAAATCTGAGTAAGAGCAAAATTGGTGTTGCCTGGCTCTCAGCAGGGACTGACAGCAGATTCCAAGGAAAACAAGAGTTCCCATCACCAGGAGTGTGTCCTCAAATCCTTGAGCCACAAGTTGGATCTGCACCGTGGTGTGAAATAATATTTAATGAAGTTCTCCTCATTATTTTTCCCACTGGCATTTCTGATGTCCAAGGCAATTCCAGGGAGTTCTGCATCAGAATATGGGGAAGATTTGTCTCTTTTTTAATTTGGCCTGATGGACACAGAGGTGAACATGACCAGGAATGACAGAGATCCTGAATGAGTCATTCCAGTCACTAATCCATTCCAAAAAGTCCCATTCATTATTTTTGGGAGACCTGGTCTTAGCACATGAAGAACTTGGAGAACTGGAAGAGGCTTCATAAACCAGCTCTGTGTTCTTCCCTAATTTTTTTTTCCCATAAACAGCTGTTGATTCAGTCAGTATTAATTTGGGAATTTTAAAGAGTTGCTTTGAAATTCAGGTTGAAAAGTATTATTTTAATGCTGTAATGAACTTGAAGCTGGGAATGGAGTAAAATCCAAGCTTTCACAACATTTTAGATCCAAAAACCTGAGAAAAGGGAGATGTTTTCCTTACAAAATCTTCCTGTATCTTGTTGACAAATATTATAAAAAATCTTTTCTTTGTTTGATTGTCTCACCCTGTATCAAGACAATATTAATTATGTTGCAAATAGTTTATTTTGCTAATTAGCTGTGTGGACTTATATCCTTGTCTTTTACACAGGGAATGGAGAAAGTCAGGTAGGACACAGAATTCCAGATCTTTTTTTATGGATTTAATGATGGAGAAGAGAAAGTTGTGTGAGGATTTTACAGCACTTTCCAATATCTGAAGGGGCTACAGGGAAGCTGGAGAAGGACANATCAGACTCACATTTAAAGTGGGAAGAACAACATATTTTAATTTTTCCAAGGATATTTGCCTTTCCACTTGTTTAGAAACCTCTCTGGCTCACCTGTGCTGTTTGGCTCGAGTTGCTGTTGGTTTTGTCAGAGTTTTCCTCACACCAAGGCTTCTCCAGGAATTCTGGAGCCTCCAGAGCCTCTACTGATGGCTGAAGGTGGGAGCAGCCCCCAGCTCTGTGCCGGAGGAGCTGAGCAGGGGGAGTTGGGGTGCACAACCACGAGGCTGGATCAGATCTCTGTGGTTAAACCTCCACTCCAGGGTGGCCTCTCTGCCACCCTGCACATGCCACCACTTCAGAGGGCAGGGGAAGCCACAGGCTGGGCCAGGACAAACTGTCACCTCAGGAGTCCCACGGGAATGGGGCTTGTCCTCCGTGTTCTCCACACTCAGCAGTTGTGGCTGGTACCTCACAGGGACAACGGGCACGCTCCTGGCTGAGCCCAGCAGCTCTGAGATTCCTTTATTATCAAAGCTCTCTCAGAAGTCTGAATTACCAAGGCACTAATGGGATATTTTCCTGATTAAAATTCCCATATTTAGGGCATCAGAGGTGCTTTAAATCCCCCTGTGACATCACACTGCTTCTGGGTGGGTTATGGGATGTGCTTTTGGCAAAGCAAACAAGCAACTTTTCCCTCTTTCCCTCAGCCTTGGACAACTGAGGTTTCCTAAAGGAAAAATTGAGGAATGAGGATTCAGATCCTCCATATGCCAGGACCTGGATGGGATTTCACTGGCACATGTCTTCCATGGAGTGTTGGGCAGGACAGGGAAGGTGGCAGAGGAGCAGGAGTGGGATTCCCTTGTTCCCTGCTCTGCTGAGGTCAGGTTGGATGGGGCTTGGAGAAACCTGGGACACTGGAAGTGTCCCTGTCTATGGCAGGGGGGGGAATGAGATGATCTTCAAAGTCCTTTCCAACCCAAACCACTCTAAGATTTGATGTTCCTGATCTGTAACCTGAAGATTTGATGTTTCTCATCTCCACAACTTCATGTTGTGTGAACTGCCCTTGTTTTCCTCCTGACAGATGGGTCCTGTCATCTGAGAGCTGCCCTAAATTCATGATAAAATTGAGTTCCATCACCTCTGGGGAGCTTCCCAACCCTTTCCAGAAAACCAGAGGAAGCTCAGCAGCTCTCCCCCATCCTGAGGGAAAGCACATTGTCTCTTTTCCTGGCTTTTGCAGAAAGCAAGAGGACTTTGAGCTACTCAGATGCCAAAGCCAGGCTAAAAAACGGGGATTTCACTCTTTTTATTCTGTTAAAGCTCCTGTTCAACCCTTCTGTGTCATTACAGACAGTTTTCCTGAGGGTCATCTTTCCTCTAGGAGCCAGAAGTGTCACCCACCTGTGTCCAGAAGGTCACAAAGCCCATGACTGAGGGAGTCTCCTTCTTTCACTGCTTTCCTTCAGAAATCCTCCAGAAGTTTGTCTGCACCCGAAACATAAGAAAATGAAAAATTCATTTCCATAGCTGTATTTAAGTGTGAGAAATGAGGAGTTCAGGTTGTGAGAGGACAGTGGGAACTGCTCTGACTGGGCTCCATCCCTCATCCAAGGCTCTCCAAACATCCCTGTGCCTCACCTGCCACGAGTTCCCCATCATCCCCCCTGTCTCATCATCCAGGAAAGGAATGGGATTAACCCATATAAAGAGAATTCTCAGGGGATGAATCCCAGTTCTTCCAGGCTTTGCTTGGCAAACACTCACAGATATATAATTTTCCAAGCAGGACAGGAATTCCCTCTTTTTCAAGTGTGGTGATGTCCAAATTTAAGTTGTTTTAGCAGTGGTGGCTGCCTTGAAGGAAATGAACTTTCTCCCCAAAATTAAAAAGCCCAAGGCGGAATTTGCTGCCTCAAAATACCTGAAACCAGACAGAAATGGTCAAAATAGTAACTTTGTAATAGTAATTTGTTTTAAAACTTTTCAATTTTTAATTTTTTTTTCAGACTGCTTCCCATTCTTTGATTTTTTTTTTCATTCTTTGAAATGTTCCTGTTGGATCCAGTGGTGGTTTTGTGAGGACAATGATGGAAAATTTTCCTTCTGAAATGTGAGACTCACAACCCAATAATGATGATCAAACTTTTCTGTTCTCAATAAATTAATTACACCAAGTATTTATGAACTGGTTTATCCCTTCACAGACTTCCAGGATCCTGGAATTGATGTTGGAAGGGTTCTTCTTGCAGCAAGTTGCAAAATAAAGCCCTGAGGGTGTGAGATCCTGAATCCAGAAGCCTCCCAGGCAAGGAAAAGAGCTCTCAGTTCTATTCCTGATTTTATTAACGCTGGACTAATAAACTATTAATATTCCCTACCTGGATTAATTTATAGGACATAAATTTCCTCTTCTTTTTCTGCCAAGTTAATGATTCTCTGCAAGACCCAAAATAAAAAGTACTGCACAGGTTTTGCACAAAAATGAAAGCAAGTGCTCCACTCTGGAAAATCAGCATTTACTGAGGACAATCCAAGATGAATTCCAGGCCACATTTCCTTAATTCCTGTTAAAATTAATGTGGGGTTTTGCAACAGCTCAGCTGCAACTGGTTCTCCACAGAGGGAACTCCAAACTCTGACTGAATGATGGGATTTAGGGTAAATATGGTTGTTAAAACAAGCTTTTTAAAAGCACTCTGATTCAATTTAGGGTTTTTTTTCCCTGTTCCAGGCTTGACACAGCACAGGAATAAGGTGGATGTGAGATACCCAAGAAAAAACAGGTGAATTACTAAGAAGGCAATCGATGAAGGTGATCTATATCTCATTCACATTGCTGAATAAATAATAACAGAGGAGGCCTAAAATTAGATTTGAGGAGAAACCTGAACTAGTCTGAACATGGTCTGATGCACAATTCCAGTCTCACTGCTGGACTGGAGAGCTGGAAGCTCAGCTGGGACTGGGAATGCTGCTGGTCTGGCTCCTCCTGGCTGGGCCAGAGATCTTTGTGCCAGGGAAAAGAGGGGATGGTGGTCCTGGAAATCCTTCATTTCTGGAGGGAATGGGTAGTTTGAGGTGATTTAGGGGATTTTTCTACTTGCAGGAACTAATAACAATCCCAGACTGGCTGGGCTGGAAGGGACCTTAAAAATCACCCCATTCCACCCCCTGCCATGGGCAGGGAACATCTTCCACTGTCCCAGATTGCTCAGAGTTCCATTTGGATCCTGAGCTAAAGAAAAAACAGGAAAATTAAGATTTGAGGCCAAAAGTTGATAAAACCCCTAAAAATCAATGCTCTCCTGACAGAGGAGAAGGGTTTGGGGTATGACACTGCAGTAAACTGGAGCTGAAATCCCTACTCCTGGTTCATAGCAGGGCATGAAATTTAATTCCCTTCCCCCTGCAGCCAGGGAGGGATGATTGATGTCTAAAATGCTTGGGAATGTTATCTTCAAAGTTTCCAAAATAACAAAGTTCACCTTTGCAAGGATGTTCCCTTTATTTTCATTTGTTTGACATGATCTGCTGAGTTTGACCCCAACTTCCAAACCAATTCAGATCCAGGGAGAACGTTCAGGGTTTTATTTTTTTCCTCAAAATGCCATCTGGTCCACATGGAATATTGAAGCCTGAAGTTATCCATGTCCCACATGTCCCACAGAAAGAGCTTTTCAAATGCTGGCCCATATTGGGGCTTTTATAAATCCTTTTATTGATATTAATCAATAATGACCAAACTTTTGGAGAAAGAGCAGTAAATACAACCATCAATCCCACTTCAATAGAATTGCCCAGAAGGTCAGATCACTTTGTCTCTGTCTGAGTGAAGAGGATGGAAAAAATATCTCAGATGGGGAAGGGAGCCCTGAAATGGAATGGAGGGATGGATTCAGAATCATGGAATCATGGAATGGTGGGAAGGGATCTTAAGGATCATCCCACCCCTGCCATGGGCAGGGACACCTCCCACTGTCCCAGGCTGATCCAGGTCCTGTCCAAACTTGACTTTGGACATTCCAGGGATCCAGGGGCAGCCACAGCAAATCTGGGAATTTCATCCCAGTCTCTCTCCACCCTCCCAGGGAACAATTCCTTCCCNTCCCTTGCTTTGCCTTTTCCCAAAATCCTGAGCTTTTCCCACCTGGCAGCTTTAAATGTTGCTGCTCCTTTTGCCAAACCAGTCACATTTACCAGAATTGTTCATTGCTGAGTTTCCCATAATTTGGAAATGCCAATCTGCTTCATCCTGCTTTTCCTTTGGAGTGGGAAAAGCCTCTCAGTGCTGCCTGTGGAGTCAGCAGCTGGACAGAGCTCGCAGGAGGGGCGTCTCCCTGGACTCCGAGGAAATATTATCGGAAACAACACATTCCGGGCCAGAAATCTGGGAGAGGGATTAGGAGAAATCAAGGAAAAATGCTGTGGTTGAGAACGACTGAAAAAAAAAAAAAAAAAAGGAAACAAAACCCAAAGGAGACCTCAGGGTTTTTAATCAGTTTAGGAGCCAGACTCGATTTCTTGATGGAAAAAGATGGAAATTATTCATAAGACTAAGAAATTAAAATCCTTTAGGAAGAAGAAACACCTCAAAACAACTTGTTTGGTGTCTGGACAGAAACAGGAATGATACAAATAATCAGAAGAGCAGCATCACTCACACAGAGGCAGAGAGAGAGGATTTCTAACCAGGTATCTGCTTCCTCTGGCTGAAGGGTTTTAGATGGCTTATAATGGATCTCTAAAATGTGTGGCACGTTCATTACTGTCAAAATGAGTGGATAACTCTCAAGCAGTGCAGATATTTTATTTATGAGCAAATAAAAGAATTTTATAGCTGCCTATCACTGATCTCCAGTGCTGGAATGGAGTAAAATCAATTCAAAGTTAAAACAAACAAGAAAAAAATGAGGGATGGGAAAGGATTCTTTTGTTGTTGTTTTCCTCTGGTTGTTATTATTTTTGTTCTTTGGTTTGTTTGTGCTGGGGAGCTTTTGACTTTGATTCCTGCTCGGATTGAAAGGCAAATTGCAGTGTAGCAGCCAGGCTTTAATAAAGAGATGTGCAGTGTCTCTGCTGGCTTTGAGGGAACCTTTGCTGCCTGTGGTTTTGTATATGGTTATGGTAAATAACCCTCACGCTGATTTCTGTGGTCTGCCCTTTGCTGTGGGTACTTGACCACCAGAGACTCGTTGAACCTAAATAACCCAAGCCCATGCCCAGCCTCGAAATGCCACCACCGGCACAAATCCCGGGCAAAAAAAAGGAGCCTGAATTTGGGTCTGCACTGGGGGGGAACGGCCCTGCCAAGGGCTTTGTCATGCCGGGGGCTGTCAGTGCGAGATGGCCCTTTCCCCATGGCTGCCTCCCGCCAGCAATCGCAGTAAATGAGCCCAAGAGGGAGACGGGATGACAGGGCTGGGGCTCCGCGCGGCTCTCGGGGGACGAGCCCTGACGGGCGGCGCTGAACCCGAACTGACGGCCCCGCCTCATCCCCGGAGCTCCACCGGGCTGGCTTTGCCCTGCTCCTCCAGGAATCACTGCCCCCCCTGGAAAAGCAAATTAAAGCCACCGCTGAAACCCCCTCGGGGCATTCGGTTTAAACGATCTTTCCTAGAGAAAGACCCTCCCTCATGTATTCCCCCCCCATAAATACGCGCCATAAAAATACGGATTTTGGTATACACACCCCAACATCTTCCTCTATATTCATGGACAGACATGGGTGCACACACACGTTTATCTGTCAGGCCAAACTACAATAGGGGAGATGATTTTTTCCACCCCAAGGGTGAAAAACTCAGCTGGAAGTGCAATAAAACACGACTGACATGCCCGGGGTGGGGGGGAAATGTCCCTGAAATCCCCCTGAACTTTCCAGGGGATGTCAGTCAGGACCATGAGCAGGCACTGAACCACAAAGTCAGAAGCACGACACGAGCAGGAAAAGGAACTCTCTGGGCAGAGTTCCTTCAGAGCGTGACATTTATGATTCATCTGACTATAAATTTGTGTCCATATGAAGACAAGATTTTTTTTTTTTCTCTTTTCCTGTGGAAATCTCTCACATAAGATAAGGGGTTTTGGCTCCCAGCAAACAAAGGCTAAGTTTCAGACTTGTGTTTTTTGGGAGCTTGGCTCCCTGCTAAATACAGATGTTTTCCAGGAGGGCAGCTGACTTCTAAAATAAATTCACTGCAGTGAAGTTGTTTGCTGAAAAAGAGAAAATTTTCTGAATCCTGTTTAAGGTAAAGCAGGGATGGTCAGGCTCTAGAAACAGCAAGTAAGGAAAAAAAAAGTCATCATCTGACACTGCTTTTCTCTCTTCATTCTTCCTCTTGCCTAAATATCATCAGGTAAATGAGAGCATCTTTTTAGGGGGTTTAATTGATATCAGAGAACAACACTTGATGTTGTCCTGATTGTAAAGTGATAAATCAAGGCCTGATTGTCCTTGTCCTGCAACCTCATGTGTAGTTCAAACAAAATTTAAACTCACTTTTCTTCTTATTCTGTTTTTTTTTTCTCTCTTTTTCTTTGCTAGTGACTTTCTTTTCCTCAGGTGAGGTGGGAAAAGGGATGGCAGGGAAGAGAAAGAGTCACTGGGAAGGGCTGGTGAGGTAAACAAGGAGCAAACCCCTTTCAAAAAAGACCAAAAGATTTCCTAGGGGTCAAAACCCCACAAAGACACAGTGGGCAGGTGGAGATATGGGGATAAACAGTTAATTTCCTTGCTTATCATCTCCTTTTTTTAGCAGTTTCGTGGCTTCATCCTTCTTTGAGGAGCTCTACAGAAGGATGAGAGCTCTGGCAGACTCAGATCCTGTCACAACACTTTTCTACTCAGCTTCCAGGGAATAAAACCAGATCCCACTTTACCCCCTTGTGCTGGTCCTGCAGAGTTCAGGTCCCCTTTCAAAGCTGTTCCTCTCTTGTTCTCACCTGTTTTCCTCATCCCACTCTCCATGCTCAGCCCTTTCCATTCTTTCCCTTCCAGCTGTTAATAAGTGAGACTGGGAATGCATGTGAGCAATTGGCCCACGGAGAAACTTGCTGAACTGAGGCTAAAATTTCCCTTCAGGGAGCCAGATTATATTTAGTTTTTTTTCACTTACAAGAAAGGAGAGGCAGAAGCCAGCACAGCTGGCAAAGGAGAAATTAGTCTGCTGGAAAACAGACTTTTTTCCACACTTCAGCTTTATAAAACTGACCCAAAACCAAGCCAGGATATGAAATCGGAGCAACTCAGACTGTATTAAATAATTTTTTTTTCTCGGTTCTTCTCCAGAGCTGAGCCAAAAACAGAGGTGCAGAACATCCACACCACAGCCAGGCAAACCACAGTCCTCAGTCGCTGCCCAGGGCCAGGCAGGGAGGTGAGAGCTGCAGGGTGATGAGGATTTCTTCCCATCCCGAAAGAAATCCCAAGCACCCAAGCAGAGCGCTGGGGATTTCTTTCCCACCCTTTGTTTATCTTGCATTCCACACATCTGTGCCTCGGAGCAGAAGTAGCTGCAAATAGCACAGATATCACCGTGTGGTTCTGAGAAAACAGGGGCATGAGGAACTGCTTCTGTGAGCCAGGCACAGGGAGGAAGCTCTGCTGCTGTCTGCCAGGCTTTGTTCCTGCTGTTACACACTGAGAAACAGCTGAATTATTCCTCCGGGAGAGGATTATTCCACAGCAATTTCATGGGATGGGTCACATCCGTACTCACAGGTGAGGACTGGGTGGGAGGCCCAGCTGGCTTTCCCACCCTTTGTTTATCTTGCATTCCACACATCTGTGCCTCGGAGCAGAAGTAGCTGCAAATAGCACAGATATCACCGTGTGGTTCTGAGAAAACAGGGGCATGAGGAACTGCTTCTGTGAGCCAGGCACAGGGAGGAAGCTCTGCTGCTGTCTGCCAGGCTTTGTTCCTGCTGTTACACACTGAGAAACAGCTGAATTATTCCTCCGGGAGAGGATTATTCCACAGCAATTTCATGGGATGGGTCACATCCGTACTCACAGGTGAGGACTGGGTGGGAGGCCCAGCTGGATGCTGAAAGGCTTCTGAGGAATTTAGAAAGATTTTTTTCCCTGCACACCAAATTCAAGAAGCAGCCCTGGCCCTTGTATCCCACGACAGTTTCAAGTGATTATTCCAGTTATTTGTCCAGTTCCAGCAATTTGCTCCCTGACAGTTCCCTGCACGAACTTGTCCCAGTTCAGAGAATCCTTTTGGGTTGGAAGGGACCTCAGAGCCCACCCAGTGCCACCCCTGCCATGGCAGGGACACCTTCACTGTCCCAGGCTGATCCAACCCCAATGTCCAGACTGGCCTTGGACACTGCCAGGGATCCAGGGGCAGCCACAGCAAATCTGGGAATTCCACCCTAGCCCCTCCCAGGGAACAATTCCTTCCCAATATCCCACCTATCCCTACCCTCCATCAGCTTAAGGCCATTCCCCTTTTTCCATGCCCTTGGGAAAAACCCCTCTCCAGCCTTCTTTAGGCACTGAAATGGTCTTGGGGCTTAATGAAGAAAATTTCTGTAAACACATCTTACTTTGAATAGAATTCCCTCTTTCATTCCCTCACAAAATGAACGAAAATCATTATTTCGTACAAAACAAGAAGATTTGACCTATCAGATAAAAATCTAGGAATCACTTTCCCAAACCAAACCCTTTTGATAAGAACACTTTAAAACATTTTCCTGCTCCTCTTGTGTCACCTTGCAATTGAATTACAAAACCCTAAAGCCTGTTCTTCCTGATAAAGGAAAAAATTAACCCTATCTGAGCATCAATCTGTGCAGTTAAATTTAGGTCTTGTCGGTGTTTCTGTGACATTTCTCGGGGCCTTCCAAGAAATGATACCCATTGTTTCTAAATTAGCAAATTCGGGTTCTGCAGAAAAGTTTCCCACTTCTGCTTCACAGTTTCCACTGATCTGATCTTCACATGGAAGATTTCTTCCTCTGCGAGATTCTGAGGAAATCAGGGGCAACTGTTTCATCTTCCCTCTAGGAAATATTTTATTTTCATCTTTTATTGATGTCAGTTTTCACATCTCATCTCTCTGACTGGTACCAATCAGGCAAATACCATCAAATTTGACATGATAACTTGTTTAAATGGGTTAAAGTGCTCTCCTGGTCTGAGGTGAAGCACGTGGATCTCCACCACAGGGAATTTCTCTGATTTGTACAGCTGTGCTTTCATCTCAGGGAATCATGGAATGGTTTGGGGTTGGAAAGGAACTTAAATCTCATCCAGTTCCACCTCCTGCCATGGGCAGAGAACTTTTCACTCTCCCAGGTTGTTCAATTCATCCCATTTCTCCCACTTCACTTTTTTACTGCTCTGTTTGCCCTCACCCTCCTCCCCAGGCAATGCTGGTGGGAGAAACCCCTGCTGCCTAAAGAACTGGATTTTTCCATTCAAAAATCCCAGCAGAATTTTCAGACCTGGGAAAATCTCCGTGGAGCTGCCATGGGTGACTGGGGGGGTTGAGTCCCTCCTTCTTCCAGGCTTTAAATGCCCCACAAAAGCTCAGCTGCAAAGCCTGGTAAATAATGGAATAGCTGGGATGAACCAGAGCCTCGCTCCTTCTTCACAGGGCCTCTGCAAAATCAAAGGGGCAAATTGATCTGACAACATCCAAGTGCTCAGTGTACACGGTATTAAAATGAATTTCTTGTTCGCTGTGAGGAGCAGCAGCCCGAGGAGTATCTCTGTCCTCAGTGTTTTCCTGGGGCTGTGCCAATGGTGCCTCATTGTCTGATTTCCAAGGGCTGTAATTGAGTGATAATTGCCAGTTCCTCTTTTGAACCAACACTCTCTGCGAGCCCTGATAAACTTCATCACCATTTAGCTGGAAATCTGAGAGCTCTAAACAATTTATTTACCAAGAGAGACACAGACATCTCTTAACACACTGCACCACTGCCCGCCCTCCGTGTACATCGGCATTTGGATGGCGCCAATTAATAGCAGACTGCAGTTCGGGGTTGGTTTGGGTTTTTTTTTTAATTTTTAAAATTATTTTTTCTCTCTTTGATGTGGTCTCCGTGAGCCATTTGTTCAGACTTTTTCCTGCCTGCATCGCCAGAGCAGTTTTGGTGGGGTATTTTTTGAGTGGAGTCAAGGGAATACCTGATTTTAGCCACTTGTGCAAAGTTCACCGAAAAGAAAACAAATTCTGAAGTGATAAAGGTGAGTGAGAATAGAGCAAAATGTAGAAATGAAGAAAAGTTTTATTCAATTTATGGATTGGATGATGCAGTCTGGATTTTTGCTGGTTTTCTCATTTAGCTGCTAATGTCTCAGCTGTCTCTGGAAGTAACAGACTCAGAATTACAAACTGGCTTCTCCCTTCACCTCAAAGATTTTAGGGAGTGTTTTCAGTGGTGGAAAGGTGGATGTAGAAGGGACACCTGAATTCCTGCTGCTTTTCAGACCTACAATAGCAGAGCCCATTGGATGGTGCAATCCTGCTGCACTTAGTGAAGATGTAACCCAAGAAAATTTACCCTCAAGGTCAAGTTTTGAAAAGTATTATTTAAGGAAAGTCCTCAAATAGGGCTGGAGAGGACTAGAAATGTCAACTGGCTTTAAAATATTGTTATTCCTGAGAGGTATTTCTCCAGTCTGTTCTTAAAGTCTCCAGAGATGATGGGCCCAACCAGCTCAGAACAGCATCAGTGGTTGGGAATCCAATCTACCCTGAGCCAGACCCTTCTGATGTGCTCCTGCTGCCCACTCTCCCAAAATTCCATGGAATCACAGAATATCTTGAGCTGGAAGGGACCCACATGATCACCCAGTCCCATCCCTGTCCCTGCCCAGCCCCCCCAACAATCCCAGCCTGTCCATCCCTGGCAGCGCTGTCCAAACGCTCCTGCAGCTCTGGCAGCCTCGGGGCCGTGCCCATTCCCTGGGGAGCCTGGGCAGTGCCAGCACCCTCTGGGGAAGAGCCTTTCCCTAAAATCCATCCTAACCCTGCCCTGGCCCAGCTCCAGCCATTCCCTAGGTGCTGTACCTGACCCAGGAGCAGAGATCACAGATGGCTCTGCGGTATTCATTAAATTTTATCCTCATTTGTGTGACTTAAATTACTCTTCATATTGCTCTTAATTTTACTACTCTTTTTCTTCTTTTCTTCTTCT
>VZRX01002019.1:0-26038 GCA_013398075.1 Notiomystis cincta
GAAGGGAAGGGAAGGGAAGGGGTAGTTGTTTTACTTTAAATAACGGAATTAGAGGAAATAATATAACTTAAATCCTAAATAGAAAACACTTTCTGATCCATCTGTTTCCCTTTAAACATATTTTCATCATCACTAATGGCATTCAAAGAACAAAGGTTGCACACAGTTATTAGGCACTTCATTATCACTTCATTATTAGCAGAACTTTACTTTTGTTTTTAATTATCTTTTTAACTGAATAAGAATTTAGGAAGTGTTAAATAGCAGGATTTATTGTATGTACCACAAGGGGAATTTTGTACTACTTCCAGTATTTGTTTTCATTTGTGTTTCTTTGCTTTGTAGTGCTTTCTAATATTTCTTTGTTTTGAATAGTTTTCTCATTCTAAATATGTACTTTCATCTTTACCAGTCTTTTTCAGAAATAAACATGAGATACAGCACTCTGCACCTGGGACACTACAAACCCAGGATATGGTTTTCAGAATGTTTATTAAGGCAGTTATTTGCTTTAGAATATAGAAACATAAAAAAATCTGAGTCTTGCTGCATGCAGAAGATGCAGAGCCTGCCTTGTCTGTGGGTGTGATGGAATACAATTCAGAATATTTGAGTTGTCAAGGAATTAGACAATACCTGAGAGGGTCCCTGAATGCCATGACATGCATTTTTAATGGAGCTGATTCCAGCCTGGGGGAGGTTCACCTCAAAACCATGATTATGTGTGAACAAATCTGTTTACTGGTATAATGGGGGAAAATGTATGTTTGGATAATGCTGTCCAGTGTTAGGGGCCTCTCTGAATTTTCTGATTGACTGATTTATTACCATAATTTTCTCTGGCACTGAATTTAAATCATCAGAGGTTATCTGATGTGGAAAGCAACATAGACTTGCCTTCTGTTCTTAAAGCAAATGACTATTCTGATCCAAGAAAGGTTGATTTACTTGTCAGCATCTCTAGATTAGATGCTGCAGCACCTATAATACACTTGCTTTTCTACTGCAAAATTGTAGTGTTCCATTTGTCTTCCCCAGGTGGTCAAAACTGCAGTGGCATACACAGCATTGATTATTTTTATTCCAAATGTCTCATCTTAAGCTGACTGACACCACACTCCAAGGACATGGAAAACTAACATATGTTCTCTGCTGCTTCAAAAACAAACCACTGGGATTAAAAACTGCTGTTAATATTCCAGCATTTAAAGCTTAGATTTCCCCTTCTTGTGTGAGAAGAAAGCAGGTGGAGGGACTGCATACATTTTCTGATTAGCATAGTCTGGGCTTGAGGAAGGTTGTCTAATACACACTTAGTACAAGTCAGAAACAAAGCTATTGCTAATTCCCTTCAGATTCTCTTACTATGGCAACCCAGCAAGATAAAGATGAAAATAATTCACTGTCTTTTGCTGTTCCTCTCAAGTCTGTTTGCAGTTGCTTTTGAATGTATTTAATTAAAGTGCTTTGACAGATTTTCGAAAACTTGGTGCAAAAAAACCTCATAATGTGAGATTGTAAAAATTACTGTTGATGAAAAAGGTGAAAAGCAGGTTTTACCTCTCCTTTCTCTTTTCTGTCAGTCTCTTTTCACTCCTGCTCTCCAGTTCATTAATATTTTGGTTTTTACTATGTTGGTTACAGTAACTAAGTGTTAATTTGTTCCTTGGCATATTACACAGAGATGAACCTGATTAATTAAAACAGGAAGCACCATCCCTGAAGCACCAAGGCTGGAGCATTGGTGTTGATGCCTGGGGTTTTTGTGTAATGAGACTCCTAGCTGCAGGCAAAGGGAGACCGCACACTTCCCCACCTCTGGCGTGGAACAGAATTAAGCATTAACTCTGTAGCAGACCCCTGCTTATCAGCAACCTTGCTATTACTACACCAACCCTGATGTGCATAAGCAATATTTTCATCCACTTCCCAAGAGATTTATCTAGCTGTTGAAGTAGAAAATGAATATTTTACAGTTCACTTGTCTGATCAATTACCTACAAGCTGCTGCAGTATTTTATAGCCAGTGGGAGAGCTGTGTAGGTGATGATAGAGAAATCTGGAGGGAATCTGTTAGCCAACTACAGAAAGGGGACTAAAACTGTGAATGAGCCATCAGTAACAATCCTTTTGTTCATAAGGGTCTAGCCAGAAATTACAGTGTAACCAATTAAAGTACATAAATGATAATCAGCCGAATGTGAATTCCAGAGGTGAAGAAATTTGATTGCTTGATTGGAGGATAATGAAGTGCAGAGATGATTCAAAGCCAACCTCTTCTCAGTGAAACATCTCCCTCAGTACTTTATTTACCGTTTTTGTCTTTTTGATAATTGGAAGAAACTCTTTCCTAGAGACACTTTGGAAATTAAATTAACTAACTCAAAGTTAAATTAAGTACACTTTTTAGGCAAGGTATTACAGATCATAATACAGAAAGTTTCAACAACCTAAGTTCCCAGAGGTTTGTTTTAATAGAAAAACTTTGTGTTGGCAATTCATTTCAAGAACATTACACATGACATCTTGAATAAGTTAGTGAAAACTCTCTTATCTGATTGCATGTGAATTATGTTTTCTCTCTAAAAACCTGTAAGGAATATTAGTCTGTTATTTACAGAATGAACAGTGACAAGTTCAAATCCTTATTTAAAAATGGTGAAGCATAAAGAAGCAACCTGGAAGATTCACAAGGTAATTTGTGCTTGGCTGTTTAAAATTCCTGCAGTTTCATCCAACAGCTTTAAACATATCTTCATTCTTTAATTTACAGACAACCCTGTGAGAGAGATAAGTTTGTATTTGTAACAAGAAAATCAAATCTGATTTGTTTAGTAATAACAACAAATATCACTTAGACTTAAATGACTTTCAGGCCTTCAAATCGAAAGGAAAAATAAATCTGGGATCACCTAAAATTCAGACATAGCATTGAAAGTCTGGCCTCTTTTTACTTACTCTACAACATCATCAAAACATAAACACTGTAAATATATGTTGCTGCCTGAGTACAGATTATTTGCCTCATATTATACACTTGATTAACTGCAGCTTCTTTTAGGTTATACTGTGCTTTTGTGTTTTAAGAGAATGTGTCTCCCCTATCAGAAGGTTTTGATTAAGCTCTTTTTTATTGAGCCTTTATCAGTGTTTATTAAATATAGAAAAACAGACTGAAGTTTTTTTCTATAATAAGTTCCTTTTTAACTAGCCTTTGAACTGGAAGTATTCAAAACACCAGAAAAATAATCACATTTTATACATATTAAAAAATTTAATGTGTGTAGAAATGCATTTATTAAAACTGTCTATTTTTACTCTCAAAACTTTACTTACGTCACTATGATGGCAGAGATTTTATCCAAAGGGAAGAAAAAATAATTTTCTACTACTATATATCCCTTATGACAATATCTTGTAATTTTACAATTTTTTTACATTTATTTACAATTTTTTAAATGAATGTTACTGTGTTGGCCCAAACTCACAGGATAATCCACCACCAAAGTTGAAAACTTCTTTCAAAGGCACATTATTTCTGAAGCAAAGCAGCTGAGTGAGACAAGACAGAACATTCTCCATGTACTGCCTATGTTTTCTTGTAGAGCAACTGGTGTCTCAGTATTTTACTTGCATTACATGTTTTAGGCTATCTAATACCAGTAACAATCCAACAGCAGCAGTTATTTGAACACTGGTTAAAAACTTGTTTCAAAAATTTTAGCAAAACTTTTTCATCTTTAATTTCATTGTTGGTATAACTATTAATTATCCAGACTGAGGCTTGCAAGAGTCAACAGGAATGCAGTTGCCTAGTTAAATTTATAGTGCTACTTGATTTATTCTTATTCTACAGCTCCATTTTGTGGCTGACTTTATTGGAAAAATGTGACATTGTATAAACAACCTTCTCTGTAAGATTTAATTTACCAACGTCCTCCTTTATCTGCAAGGTGGACACCAAAACTTAATGGTGTCACAGATGGCTTTTCCAGTCTGCCTGCTTTACAGACCTTTTCAGCACTGAGTTTTGTTAATTTATTGGGCTTCAGCCATATCTTAAAAATTTTCATACCTCTTTAAATATGCTTTCTTGTGCATGCTCTGAAAAGGGTGAGTTTGGGCAGTTATACTTGTGCCTCCTGCCCAAGCCCCACACATTTAAGGAAAAAGAGCTTGAAAGAGAGTAATAGAAACTTAGAATAGCCTGGATTGGAAGGAACCTTAAAGATCATCTTCCAAGCCCTCTGCCATGAGGAGGGATACCTATCACTAGACCAGCCTGCTCAGGGCTTCATCCATCCTAACCTTAAACATTTCCAGGGATGGGGCACACACAGCTTCTCTGGGCAACTCGTTCCAGTGACCTGCCATCCTCACAGTAAAGGATTTCCTCTTAATATCTAATCTAAATCTCTCTTTTAGCTTGAATCCCTTCCCCCTTGTCCTGTCATCACATGTTCTTGCAATCAGTCTTTCCTTTGGTCTCCCTCCCAGTACTGGAAGGCCTTATTTAGGTCACCTCAGTTTCTAGGCTGAACAAACTCAATTGTCTCAGCCTTTCCTGAGCTGCTCCATCACTCCAATCATTTTGATGGCTCCCCTCTAGGATTCACTCCATGAGCTAGCTGTGGTAACTGGAAAACAACCCTTATCTGACATGGTACACGAGTTTTCTGTAGTGGCCACAGAGCACAGTAGACTCCAGGCTCATGTTGTGCAACACCCCCAGTCCCAAATCACAGTGAGGGAGGACACAGCCCACTGTCCTCGTCCAGATGAACCACGAAGAGGCCAGGAGCTCAGCTGGCCAGGACAGGAGGGTTGTGTGCAGGAAGGATGATGGATCCACTCTGCTGCTGGGAGCAGACCACGGGCATGTTGATAGCAGGACACCTCAATTTATGGTTCTTTTCACCAGACCTGCTATTGTTTTTTCTGCAGTGAGATTTCAATATGAAATTAGTCCATCATGGAGCACAAGTCCAGGCCTGCCCTGAGGACCCATTCCAGACAAACTGGACTTCTAAACTGCAAAGGTGGAGTCTAGTCCCAAATTTCATCTTCTGTAAGTCTAATCATTGTGTTTTAAAAAGCTACCATACCAGCCAAGAACTAGTTAATATCATCCTCTTGGGAGTTAACACTGTCCCATTGGGCCAAAACAAAAAAAAAACTCCTTTCTTCTACATTTCAGAAAGAAACACATTTTATATTTTTAGATGTAAATTGTACTTCGTATGTAGATAGTAAAGTGTATCCAAATTAGATTCCTTTGAAGTGTTTAGCCATCTGGGAAAAAAAACAAGATGAAAGGACATACTTTCATGTGGGATACTCAGCATCACAGAGGAAGTCAGTGGAACAGGACAATAAATAAATTTTTTTAAAAAAAAGACAGAGACAGACATATTTCTTTGAATCAGTCAATTATATTTCCAACCTGATAGATAAAATAGGAGAAAAATAGCGTACTTCAGGATTGGATGGAGACTGAAAGTTACAACCTTTACATAGATTTAAAGAATATTTTGCTGTATTTATTTTAATGATTCAACACAATAAGGATCTGAAGCCATTTTTTGTTCTTGGAAAAAGCTTCATTTAGAGGTATAGGACACCAAAGACCTTGACAATGTTGTTATTGTGCCACTAATATGATATTGCTACTTCATGCTAATTTTTCAGACTAGCAACAGTATAGACTAGAAGCTAAACTATCTGGTGAAAGTGTGTGGTTCTACAGACAGACCATACATTTCAAATTGAAATGGTTCTGTCATTACCAGGACCCACTTGGCTGATGTTTTGTGTTTATTCAGTATTGCAACAAAGAAACAAGGAGCACACAATGGAATTAGTAATATTTTGGGGAAAAAAAAAAAAATTTTCACATGACACAATGAAATTGTGTAACTTCTTGCTACAGGTTGATTTAAAGGTGAATTAGACAAATTTAGCTGAATTAGACAAATTCAAGCAGGATAGGTGGTATCAACAGCTATTACACGTGACTCAAATGCAACTAAAGGCTCAGGAGGTCCTTAAACTAAATACAGATTGAATAATATTCTGTGAAAATGATCCTACTTTATCCCTATTCTGCTTCTTTAGCATCCCCTATTGGCCACCAGTAGAGATGAGAGATGGGAGAAAGTGTTTTGATGAAACTTGTTCTGGCAGTTTGGGTTTTTTTGAAAAGGAGATATATAGTATTAAAAATCTATTTCTTCTCTAGGGTATTTCCAGAACTGTTGTTCTGAGCACACTTTTATTTCAGCATAGGTCTGCACCTATATTAGAAGAGCCAGTTTTCAAAGTTAATCCATTGTGTGATTTCCTTCAGATTAAAAAATGCATATATGATATTCACTTGAACTATAAAACAAAAAATAGATATATTCTGCAGGTGTGATGCAGTAAAAATCCATTTTCAGACAGTTTTTTCTGTTTCACTACAGATAGTCTTTGGACCAAAGATAATACATGGTGGTAATTTGCAGAGATGCTCCATCTATGGCTAAAGCACTATTATAGGTACTTGGGTTCCAATTTTATGCTTTTTGACCTCCCCACCTCCTTCTTTTCTCTACCTACAACATTGTAAGGACTTCCATGATTCTCATTTCTACAGCAGAAGGCTTATGATGATGATAATAATAATTTTTATACATCTGGCATTAAAACAGTGGCAGATAAGGTAAAATTACTTTATCTGGGGAAATGGTTTTTGCAACAATTGCCATGGTTGTGTGCATTCACCATACATCATCCATCTTGGTAAGTTCATACAAAGAAAAAGAGCATCCTTTTACCTGTTCCCAGGGTCCTAAGAATAACAAGATCAGTGCCAAGGTTAATCCTTCATCCTGTCCACAACTGTACCAAAACCTTAAAAAATAAACAAAAAAAAATCCCTTATCTCATTTATTCTAACTTCTGACGATTCATTACTTTGCTTATACTGTAACAAAAGAAAATTAAAAATTTAAGAATTATCTTCTCATAAAGACAAAGCTTGC
Source organism: Notiomystis cincta (assembly GCA_013398075.1). NCBI lineage: Eukaryota > Metazoa > Chordata > Aves > Passeriformes > Notiomystidae > Notiomystis > Notiomystis cincta. The sequence continues at coordinate 7,023 of VZRX01002019.1, forward strand.
ATTAATATTGTTTTTTATATTTTGGCTAATTCAACAGAATTGAGGTTGCATGTTCATACCTGTTCTAGATTATCTGTGCATGGATTTTTATTTTGTTTATTAAATTTCCAGAAATATTTTCACACAATGAAATTCTCCTACTAGAGGTATATCTATGAAAATTAATGTAAAATTAGACAAACAGACGAATGATTAGGCAGTATCCAGTTTATTAGAAAGCCAAATTCATGTGTTGTGCAAAAAGATCCATGAGACAAGCTGCTAACCTTAGAATAGGCAGTGTATATTGTGACACTAAGTACACTGACTATTGAACCTGACAGTTTTGTGAAACTTGCCTTATTGCTTGCTGTTTTCCTTTTTCACTCTACTCTCTGTCCATCATTCATAAATAAATTGTAAAAAGTTCATAACTGATACCTTGTTCCACAATACATTTTGCACATTTCCGTGCACAGCAAGGCTTTCATCTCTCCAGGCACTCTATCAGATTGCCCAACATATCTAAGACTAAGAGAGGCCCAAAATTTTTGGTCAGATAAATGTATCTCTAAAGTCCAAAAGTTTGTATTTAACCAAACCAAACCAATTTGTTTCAAAACTTCTGAGGTTCATAATAGTCAGCAAATACCTTAACACCTCTGAAGGCTTAAATATACTCACAGTTCCATGCATACCTTTTCTTCATCACAGAAAATATGTTTTTTATTGGCTGGCTCTGTCCACATTCCAAAATTGCACATGATATGAGAATTCATAAGGTATCACCTTGCTCATTACATCTGAAACTTTTCTTTTGCTTGCTCTAAAGTCTTTTGCATTATGAATGAATGCCCTTTGGACTGAATTCATCCCTCGTTTTCTGTCAGGAATTATTACCTCCATCCTGGCTGTTATCCCAGGAGCAGAGCTTGATGACATTGCTGAGAATGCCTTCTCTGTCTGCCTGAGCTTTGCTCTCAGAGTTATTTCCACTACTTTTGTGGTGACCACTGCAATCATCAGTTAAAGCTGTTGAGACACCTCCCACCCACTCCCAATGGGCTGTGATGCTTTCAGTGCCTTAGGGAAGACCTGTCACTCTATATATATGAGATACCATTAGCTACTTTATAAAGAGGAAAGGATACATCCAAACCACATCTTACAACTTCTTTATGGATCATAATCTGCCAGCTAAAATGATGCACCTATGCATGGTTTATTAGGGCATATCCTAGTTGTCTTTAAGTCCAAAGTTTAAATGGTACCTAAGAAAAAATTGTTAGACCAGCAGAAGCCTTGTTGAGCTGGGGCATTCTGTCTTTGAGTAAGTCCCTGGGCTGGGACAAAGGGATGAAGAAGGTTAAAGCAAACAAACATGTTCTTGAAAGGAAAAAACTAAATGGGGACTGTTATAACAGAAGTCTATAAAATCACAGTAGTATAGAAAGGGGAAACAGGGGATGATTGTTAAATGTTATGAGAACTACACAGCATAAAATGTCAGGTGGCAAGTTTAAAACAAAAAGAAAGAAGCTTTTCACAGAAGGAAAGTTTTTCGCATGTTCATAATTAGGCTTTGAAATCTACTACTACAGAAAAATATGAATGTTAAAGTGTAAAAAGTGTTCAGTAAGCAAGCACATTCATGCAATAAAAATCCATGAAAAGTCACTAAAAATTATAAAAAGAAACAAAATCAACATTTCAACAAAGTTGTGAAGGCTGGGAGAGTTTCATGGTAAAGCATATTTACACTGTACTTCTAAAATGTTCTCTCAGGGTCCCTCTCGGATATATACTTCTTGACTACATAGACCCTTGATTCACAGGAGTATATCCTATTTTAGGTAGAGAATGATAGCTTTGGGGAACATCAGAAAACTGACCTTCCATCACTCAGCACCTGCAGAGCAAAAATTCCATTTTTGCTGTTAGTACAAAGCACATAATGGTTTGTGACAGATCAGGTAGAAAGGTAATGACACCGGACTGGAAGTATACACATCCTGTAACACCTCCACTCTGCTCCTTGCCCTCTGTTATCATGGATTGTCAGATCAATAGTGAAGAGAGGGATACTAGATAATATCCCTAGTGGTGTTGGATTTTTTTTCCTTCAGTATCATTTTGATTACAGAAAACTAGTGGAGGAATCTCCAACAGTTTGGCTCACTGCACAAAATTATCCATAGGCCAATCATCTATTGACCCACAAATGAAATACTTTGAAAAATGGTGGTTGCAAACAATGAAATTCTTGGCCATTATCTGTTCCTTGGTATTAAAAAGATTAGAAAGTAAAGAGAGAATGGAAAGATGGAGAAGTAATAATGAAAGAAATGTAAACTATATTTACCTTCAGAATCAGGTTTCAAAATTATTAACAATGCCTCCTAATACGTGAACCTATTATGATAGGTTGGCTCTTAGGTTGGTCAAGCATTACTTCATCATCATGAATTCATGCTGACTACTCACATTCACTTTCTTGTCTTTCATGTGCCTGTAAATAGTTTCCAGGATTAGTTATTCCATCATCTTCCCAGGGACTGATATGAGGCTGACAAACTCATAGCTCTCTGGATCTTCCTTCTTGGTCTTTTTAAAGAGAGGGGCAAGATTTGCCTTCTTCCAGTCCTGAGGCACCTATCCCAGTCACTGAGGATTATTGACAGTGGCCATAGAAGGACCTCAGCCAGCTCCCTCACTACTTATGGATTACCTTTGTTAAACCTTTTCCATGAAGGAAACCACCTCCTGTTCCAGTGATTTGTTCTTGCAGCCTGTTGGGTAGCCATCTTCTACAATTCTGAAAATTATGAAAAATCACTCAACATCCTTGGTTAGCTTAAAAACACATAGTGATGTTATAAGTGGAGCTATAAATGTTCTGAAACTGCATAAACTAATTCGCTCTGACTTAGGAGCTCGTTGAAAAGCTTGAGATTCTTGATCAATATTTGCAGGTGGGTTTTGGGAAAGATGACATTTACTTAGCAACAGTAGAGACTTTATACTGTATGCTTTACCTATTGAAAGTACTTCTAACTGTACAATGGTGTTTGCCCTTACAATAATTTCAATATAATGTTGACCATAGAAAATGAGAAAAGCAAGTAGAGAAGATAGTCATACAGTTATAATTCCAGTACATTACACTCACAGTATGACAATGAAAACAGACTAATATTTCTGTAGCACCCTTATTTAACTTCTTAGTCTGTTCCCCATGTTTTTTATCGCTTCATTTCTTTTCCAGTATGATAATTTATGAATTTTATTTTTAAATTTAAAAGACCATAGATTTTAAAGTCATATTTCTGGAGTATATGATATTTCTAATGCATACTTTGTTTGTAACTTCTCCTATAATTAAAAGGAATTACAAGAGAGAGTGTAAAATATATAAGCCCCTTTCTTTCTAAAATACATTATACATAACAAATGTAATTTTAAATTTTGCACCTAGCTTTGAAATGCTTCTCAAATATCCAGTTATTAAAACCTGCTGTACTTAATTGGGAATGAGAATAAAAATGTAGATTTTTATCCCAGTTATTACTCTTTTCTTTAACAAAGTTTGTGGATGAGAAATTTAATAATCTTCATGCTACTCTAGAAGCAATATTATAGAAGGAAAATTGCTTTTCCTGTGAAACTTCTTCCATGACTATATTTCTCCTATAGGGTTATGAATACTTTGGAGGTCCTCCTGTGGAGTGTTTCCACGCATAACTCATATGTCTGTTGGTGGTTCTTGTTTGGCCCATTATAAATAACTTTTTTCAAAAGCTTATAATTTTTATTATTTGTCTTTAAAAGCAGAATTTGTGCAATAACAAGGTGACATCCTGACCCAGAAAAAATATTGAGTTATACTCAATACTGTGTTAGGCATTGTAAGACCTAAAAATGCTGAGTCTGCATTTACAGATTGTAAGTGAAACCTAGTTTTCTTACAAACAACAAAGAAAAATTAGCATTTCTGTGTCTTAATTGTCCTCTAGAAATTACTTGCTCTCTTTCTTATGTATGCTACTGGGTAATGTGTTTGAGGAGGATCTGACATGAAGTTTCATGCTGGTAGCCACTTGCTGAGTAACACTTCTGTTGTGAAAGGCAGCACTGAAGAGAGGGGAAGGAAGCAGAGCATGTTTTGCACAGTAATCTTGCAATTCAGGCATTCACTCAAGATAGGAGAGTCCCCAGCTAACTTTCTTTTCTTTGGGAAACATACTTCTCTTCATCCCAGAAGTCAGTCATCATCAAGCATCAATAACATTTATTTTGGAGTTAAAAGACATGACATAACATAGAACAGCCCAGGTTGGAAGAGATCTCAAAAGATGATCTGGTCCAACCTTTTGTAGGAAAGGGAACCATTGATGACATTATATAGGACCCTGTCCAGTCATTCAAAAACCTCCAGTGACAGGGACTCCACCATGGTCTTGTGGAAGGTCATTCCAGTGATTGTTTTCATAGTAAAAAAATGTCTTTCTTACATCAAGATGAAACCTCTCCTTGTGCAACTTGTACCTGTTGCCCTTCTTCCTCTCTGTGTGACTCTTTTTGAAGGGAGACTCTGTCCTCTTTGCAGATATACTGGAAGTACTGGAAAATCATGTTGAGGTCTTCCCTGAATTCTCTCTTCTCCAGGGTAAAATGACCTAATTCCACAAGTCTTTTTGCATAGAACAGGTTCTGTGCTCTTCAGTTATCTTTCTGAATTGCCTTTGAACCCTTTCCAGTCTGCTTCTGTATTTTTTGAAATGTGAGGACTAGAACTGGGCACAGTACTCTGGGTGCAATCTGATATTCCCATCTTTATATGTTCAAATAATTGATTTTCACAAATCAAATATTAACTCTCTAGACAATTGGATAGGTCTCCCATTTGAAAGATAGAGATGGAAAACATTTGATAGAACACATCCTTACTTAGCAGAGGGCTAAGGAATGTTTTTCTTATTAATTTTTTTTTATACAGCAGTATCAAGAAAAATTAAAAATTTTATTTCCTTTCTGACCCAGTCTTTATGAATATGAGAATTCTTTCCCAAGAATGGGCCATGTGGATAGGAGATGATGATGCTGAACTAAAATCTCCTCGTCTTTGGACAAAGTGCCGAGTGGAAAGGGTGAGTAAGTAATCTTTTAATAGAAATGAAAAACCTTTTCATCATTTGATAGAAAGGTTCAAGACATAGGTGAGGACAGCACATCCCAAGCACAGATCAAGACCACTTTCCAGATAAACTGGGGAACCCTTTCCTGGAATGTGTAGCATTTAACATCAGTCTATTTTTTTCCTGTTGTGTCTTTCAGCTGATCTGCTGAACCCTTCAGCAGACATGACTCTCATTTAGGAGTAACTAATTTGCCCATAGCATTACAGTGGGTACAGGATATTCACCCTCTGAACTACAGATCTCAAAGACAAATGTTGGAAAACACACTGCAACTACTAATGCCTTTCATTAATGTAGCCTTGGAAAGCAAAAGAAAATTGTTGTCAGGCAGCTGGTATTCCATGGAGAATCTCAGAGACTGATATGCCTGCACTTAATTTGGAATAAGAATTTGAACTGAGGTTCCCATTATCCAGAATTATTGATCTAGCCAAAACATTTTGTCCACATGCAGTGGTTTAACCCCAGCCAGCCACCAAGCCTGGCACAGCCACTCCTCACTCCACCACCAGCAGGACTGGAGGGAGAATCAGAAGTGTGAAAGCTGGAAAACTCATGGGTTGAGATAAAAACAGTTTACTAGTAAAACAAAAACCATGCATGCAAGTAAAGCAAAACAAGGAATTCCTTCACCACTTCCCATGAGCAGGTAGGTGTTCAGCCATCCCCAGGAAAGCTGAGTTCCATCATGTGTAATGGTTACTTGGGAAGACAAACACCATCACTCCAAACATACCTTCCTTCCCCCAAATTTATATATTGAGCATGATGCCTTAGGGTATGGAATATCCTTTTGGTCAGTTTAATTCAGAAAAGGCCTTGGTTCTGTGTAAGCCCTGCTCAGCAAGAACAGAAACATCTCCATATTATCAACCCTATGTTGAGCACAAATCCAAAAACTCGGCCCTATACCAGTTGCTCTGAAGAGAAGTTACTCTACCTCAGCCAAAACCTGCACACCAGAGAATTTATTTTGTTCTCCTTCCTTATCAAACCTAATTTTAAAAACCTGAAGAGAAAGACAACAAAACTCTTATTTAGAAGTATACGCATATAACATTCTATTTTTAAAATCAAGCCTTTCAGTTCTGCTAGTTCTGGCTCCTTATAGCATCCCAGTACAACTTTGGTTCCCATCCTTGATAAGACACCTACACACAAAATATCCTTACAAAATGAACCTTATGTCTTATCTATAATCAAGCCATTGTCTAGATTGTGTTAGGAATTAATAAGTTTATGATCATTCACCAGACACTTTCAAATTGAACTTCAGCTCCAAATTAACATCAAACATGGATTTTTTTACACTGCTGTTTCTTTCCTACCTAGCTCTAACTATAATTGGTTACTAAAAATTATCTCTGTGCCTGAAAAAATGTTTCATAGTCCAGCATAGTTCTTTTTCTTTGCTTGAAAAAATCTTTCAGCTGCTGGAATCTCAGTAATCTAATGATCACAAACCCATCCAGGAGCATCCATGACCACTCTTCCTCTTGAAAAAAACCTATAATTGAGGCACAGCAACCATTTATTTTTTTTAATGCAGAATGGCATCTTCAGAAGTAAGGAATAACTAGAAAGTATGAAAAATGTGTTTTCATGCAATTTTAATGATATTTCAGTTATCATAAATAGAATGCAATAATTTATTTTAATAAATATTTCTAGTTCATACTGTTAGTTTTAAAACTAACAACCTACAAAGCATGATAAAATCAAATACAGCAATCTAAAAGAATTTTAGCTACATTACTGCTCATTGCTGGTAGCTAATCAATTAATCTGTTAATGTTTCATCTTTCAAATTTAAGAGAAAATGCTAAATCAGTTTTATATAATTTCAAAGGGTAGAAGAATTTATTTTGCTAATTTGAAGCCATAAAATGGCTAAATGTGAAAGCCATAAAACCAAAATTGTTCAGATTGTCTGACATTTTATTTCTTATGAATTAGAAGCTTTCTAATACAGACTGGACTTTGCAATAGTAAACCTCTCAGTGAACATCAGAGGCCACTTATATTTTATCTCTTTTCTGGAAGGCCATAGCAAAGAAAACAGTGGCAAACCTGGATAATACATAGAAGAATTATAAAATCATAGAATGCCTTAGGTTGGAGGGGAGATTAAAGGTCACCTAGTTCCAACCTCCTTGCCATGAGCAGGCACACCTTCCACTAAAACTGTTCCTGTTCCAGCCCCATCCAGCCTGGTCTGGAACACTTCTAAGGATGGAGCATCCACAACTTCTCTGGGCAACCTGTTCCAGTGCCTCACCACCCTCACAGTAAATGCCTAATCTAAACCTACTCTCTTTCGGTTGAAAGCCATGGGAGAGACAAGAAAAAAAGACAGCTAATGAAGTGCTTTATTCACACATATGTAATTATTTTCTGATAATTATTCTTTATGCTCACTTGCTAGAAGTTTATCTTTACTCATATTCATCCTCTAATAATTTATCAAAGAAAAAAGATGACTATTTGGCAAATAGAAGCAAGTAATCTCTTCTCTGAAGCATGAAAAAGGTTCAAGTGTTCAATATTGTACATCCTTGTGTTACCACCTTGCCTGAATCCAAAACTACAATTTTACTTGGAAATCAGAAAGACAAGGAGAATAGACTCCTAAGACAATAAAAGATTCTTCAATAATTGCCTTGTAAATATTTTATGGATAGCCTTTATGGTAATAGTTTTATGGGTCAGATTTTAAATGAAGATTATTGAAGCCTGGTAAAATGAGTCTTAAAGAAGTCAGTAAGTATTACCTTTGCTTTTAAACTATGCATCTGCTCACATCACTAAACAGCCTTTTATAAAAATATGAAAAGAAAATAAAATGCAAAAGAATAGGGAAGATAGAGACAGATTTTCTTCTAGAGGTTATGAACTAAACCCTAGTTTTACAAAGCTGGTAGAAAACCAGCTGGTGTGGCTACATGGCACTGTAAAGCAGCAGTTCCAGGTCCAGTGGCAATGTGGCTGGAGTAGCTGAGAAGGATAATGGAGCTCTGCACCAGGTTGCTTTATTTCTGTTTCTCAGCCCAGCTCAGTAAGAGTGGGTTCAGTTGTGTTCACCTCACCCTGTTCACAGACACATCCTCTTACAGACAGTTCTCAGGAGTCAAGGTAACTAACTTGGTTTGTGCCAGGGCAGGCATATCACAATCAATCAAATATTACTTCTGGGCAAATCAGTTTGTGTCTCTTCAGCCTTTCAGTTTGAGGGTCACAAAGGAAGTGTGGCCTTCAAAAGCAAAGCTGGATAGGATGAAGGAAACATGGTGAGAATGGACGAAATTATCCAGAGTAATTTATGTTTATCCAGCATCAGGACAATGTGTTTTCCTAGTGCTAATAACATCTACTGCCCAACATTTGGCATTACAGAAATCAATTCAAATAGGCCCTGCAAAACAGGCACCCAGAGGCATTTCTCCATATAGAGACTGTAAGAAATGAGGAAAGCTTCTGAGGGACAGCCCCAGACAGCCAGCTTCTTGCCCAAGTGCCTTCCCAGCACTCCAACATCCCATGGACTTGACTTAAAGGTTTTAAAGTGTTGTTGTCATATTAATTAATTATTGTTATTTACATCAGAGCAAGGCCTAGAGAAAACAAAACTTTTCAGATAAAGTCAGCTGAGTCAGACACTTAACATGGAAATTTCAAGCCAGATGTTTGTTTGGCAAAACAGAAGGAGAGAGAGTCACCTTGATGTATCTTTAGCTACATTTTACATGACAGTTTGCTCGGTGCTTCAGCTACATGAGTGTTTGAATAGGTGGGGGCAACAGTTTATTTGCTGATGTGTTTTGGGGGGTAAATCTGCTGGGTTGAAAGCACAAATATAGCAACAGTAGAGATATGCAGAGATTATGACAAGAGTGATGCAGAATGGTTGAATAATGAAGTGGCTGTGGGTAAAAACAAAGACAAAGCTAGGAAGAATACTGAGAAAGAATAGCAAGCACACAAGAGTATCTAAAATGATCCTAATAATTCTGAAAGTAGTGGCAAATAGAGTGACATATCTGTTTATAGGAAGAGCTATGAGCAGAGAGAAGCTGACTAGGAAGAACACAAAGCACCAGACTGGGAAAGAAAGGTGTAGTTCAAATTCATATCTGCAAAGGCAAGGTCTATTGGTAAGACTTCATATGCCTCCTGTTGTGTTTCCCAACTGCTGCTGTGCTTCATTCAAACATTCAGAGCTTATACAGATTTGAGTAAAAATCCTACTGCAGAAAACATCATTATTATGTACCATGGGACTCTGGAAATCCATGTACCAATCTACTTAAAACGTTGTTAAATTCAGCTTTTAGAAAAACCTTCAATACTTCCTACCCATGACAATTTTGGAAAAGCAGCTATGTTACTATTGCTTTTTCTAGATAATGTGCTATTTCTTTTCTTGATAGGCATACAAATGGACTTAGTTCAGTATTCTATCTAAGAAAAAAACCAAGTTTTGAAAACCAAAAGATTCTGTTCTTTAAGTTTAGGTTCCAGTGAGAAAACACAGATATCTCTGACAATAAATGTGGCTCACTTGTAAACATATTAGTAGATATGGCATTTTTTACATCGAGTTTGATAAGTTAGCACAGGGTTGCACAGAATTAATGAGATATTTCTTCTGTGCCAAGACAGATTTTTTTGGTGAAGACATATATTAAATGTTCAGACATGGCCCAGTAGCTGATAAGGTACAAAGAGACCCTCACATCCACTGACTTCACTGACATCAATAAGGACAAATGCACTTCTCTCTGACAGAGAATGATGTTGCTGGGTCATTTGTAAATAAGTAAAAAGTGGGTTTTAAATGGTTATGTGAGAAGCAAAAAATGAACTCATTAGCTCATGTAGCCTATTCAAATGCAATTCTCTTGATGTAAACAGATCGGTGGCTTCTTGCTCTTTTATTGAGCTTGGCAGGTTTGGAGCAAGACTCAAAATTACCCTCTCAAGTCAGTAGAGTTGGCCTATGCTTTCACTAAAACAAGGTGTTATTACTCGTAAAGAGCATGGCAGTTGCAAGAAAAAAACTGTCTCGGTCCCAGCATAATCATGAATAACAAAGCATAACCATTGTAATCAGTGATCTGTTCTGAAGCAGGTATCCCACACTGGTTTGGACCAGAAATTCTACCCTGAAGAGCAAATATGTGGGAAAAGCACAAGTTCTGACAAATGCGAATTATCTGATGAAAAATATTCTGTTGTATCTGATGAAAAATATTGGTTGTCTTTCTGCTCTGGTCCTGGGAATAGGTAAAATCTATATGGCCCAAGACATTTAAATACTTTGGCAAGACTCATGCATCAAGAAGATGCTTGCATAAGCCTTTACAATCTTTGCTTTTAATTCTATTAGCAGATCATTTCTGACAAAACTGAACAGGGACAACAACCAAAAAACAAGGACCATAATTCTTTTTATCACAAAAGGAATAAATTCTTATTGATGCTGAAAATTGAAGGCTTTCTTTTTTCCTCTTTTTTCTTCATTTTTATTTTTCTTATTAAATATCTTGTGATTTAAAATGGAACAGCAAGAAAGCAGAACTTCCCACAGATTATTCAAAACATTATTTGGAAGAAGACAGTAAGAAGGTCAATGAACACTGAATGTCAATACATATTTTGAATGCAATCAGAAAATATTCTGAGAGTTGTGGCTGTGTCTGATCTCATCAATGAGTGTGTACATAAAGTCACACATAGAGTAGAAACCAAGCTTGCTGGGCATGCTGGAATAAAGGCAGGATTTCTCAGTTCCTTTCACATGCAATATATAAATCTACTGCATCCATTACAACAAGTCAGGCCTTATCCTGAAGGCCAAAAAGTAAATGGAAATTTAAAAAAAATTATTTCAAAGTTTGCTAGTGGCACTCTGGTTCTGTCCCATATTTTATTTCATCTTTGGACTGCACTGATGTAGCAAGATATTTCATCTAACAATGTAAAACCAGAATAAGTAAGTGTTAATCCCACTACTCTTAGGAACCATTATTTACTGGGAACACAACTTATGCTTAATATTAAGTTCAGATTTCTGCTATTTGATTAAAATAAAATTATCTTTTGGAGTCTAGATAGGAAAAATTAATATTATCACAAATATGGAGCTATATCTGTGAGGTTTTATGCACTTCTGGTTCCACTGTTAATGCCTCACAACCACATATAACGATTAAGGGAAACAAACATGACTTGTGGTTCTGAGCTGTGTTTGGCACTGGACCTGCTCAGACAGCTGCCACCTCCCACAGGCTGCTGTGCCATTGGAGATTTGCAGGAGCTGGCAGGGAGATGAGCCCCCTGAAATCCTGAACCTGTTCACCTTTAGCTGAAGAGAGATGTTTCCATAAAGAAAGCAATTTAGAGGAGATGTTACAATGCCTTTAATTAGAATATCCTTCAGACACCCTAGAAAGCAGATACTGACCTGTTTATCATCTAGCAGTTACCTTTCTCTTACTTGTAAACTAAAAGTCAACTGAATGTCAAAACATTATCTTCAACATTATTAATCTTTGATATTATTAATCCTTCTGTAAGTTGCATCACTGAACACTAATTCCTATCTCTCTTCTAGGGACTATTAATCTGCCTCCATATTACTTTGCTCCACCCAGTTCATAGCCTGATATGTAACTTTCTTGTCAAAAATATCAAACAGATTATAAAGTTACATTTAAATGGTGATGTTCCCTTGCTGTTCAGGAATATCTAGATTTGGGAAAAAATATTGAGTCTATGTGCTCAAAAACATAGACTTTTTTTCTGAAGTCACCAGTCTCTAGAAATGCAACACATACTCTATAAAATAAATAGTTAGTACCTGTTGAAATAATTAGAGCATATGACACTTAAGCATATGCACTAAAGGTTACTTTCTTGACAGGGATATTTTAAGTCTGATGAAACAAGAGAATGTGGACACTGAGTGACATGACTGTTTTATTTTATTTTTGTACTTGTGTATTTAAATCCAGCCTGAACTGTAGGGGACTAGAAGAAAGAAGTTTCTGTGCAGTTAGAAAGCTTGTGATTTATTTCATATGTGATTGATTTTCACATTTTCAGGTAGTTTCTTACCTACAAATTGTGCTGGGACTGACAAGTTCTGCATCTGCTGGAGTGACATTTTAAATCTCATTTGGGAGATGTCTTGCCCATTCCTACTGTGTTATGTCATGCTCTTACAATGTGTATTTCGGGTTTTTAGTAAACACTGTTTTCCTAAGAGCCATGTAATGATCCTTTAGTTTGAATTATGCACCTGCTGGCATCATATTCGGGCCAAAAAGCTATGCTCCTACTATCTCTTACTCATAAAATATTCAGATTCAATTAAATGACAACAGTGATCACGGTGGAAAGGAGGGCTTGTGTGTTACTACAGCTCAAGGGTAATGATAATTGTCACCTTTAAGTTACACAGCATAAGACAGGGATATCTCATTTTAAAAATAACTGGATTTCTACAACAGTCATCATGAGATTTGAGGTTGCTTCTGTTTTGTGTTGTTTTCTTTCACTGAATTGCAAAACATCTGGTCTAAGCACACACCAATGTGTCAGATGAAGATTTATAGAATTATGGTGATTAAAAAGGAAAAGTGTTTCACAATAAACTGACGCATCTGCCTTGAGTCAATATTTACTTACAGGCAGCTTTTGATGCCTTATAGAAACAGATTATTGTTCTTCCTCTGCCTTCTTTTTGACTGAAATCAATATTGAAAAAATAAAAAGGAAAGAAATTGCAGTTGGCTATTCTCTTTCAAGACACTGTTGCACTGGTTCTAGGTAGCAGTAAAGGAAATTATGACATTTTACTATTTGTTTCAATATTGATCTCTCTAGGCTACATGTGTTCTTTCTACGGTCAGATTTTAGCTGTCAATAAGACATTGTCCCCATAGCTGCTTTTGATTGCTTTGTGTGTACAGCTGGGCTTGTTTAAACCATGTTGGCATGCACTACATATCTGGAGAAATTAGATTTTGCCTTTAAATTAACCAAAAAATCTGTTCTACCCCTCATTCTATAATCTATGTTTTCAATGGATAGAACCATTTATTTTGGCATAAGTGTAAAGTCTGCTTTCAACACAAACTGCATGAGTAATTGCATTACATCAGATTTTAGTAAGGAAGAAAAGTCAGTTGTCAATCTCAATTTTAATTTTGTCTTCTTTCTTTTATGTGTCAGGTTAAAACAAAAAGAAAACAATGATAATAACATTCCTTGGTAGAATAAATGTAAATATTCTGATTTTTGAAGAGGGTTGTTTTTTCTCTTTCTCAGAACAGGATAGTTTCTCAGTCAAAAAAGATATAAAACCCCCCCATATGTTATTGAATATCTCACTTGAAATAATTTAATAGACTGGATGCTTAAATTGTTCTAGATTGGCCTAAAGTCTAGAGTAATCTCTGTTCAAGGTTTCCCTGCTGTGCAGGATAGAGTATTACAGAATGCATGACAGACTTTTTGACATGCAGGTTTGCTGAATACTCACCTCCTAGTAACAGTTTCTGAGACGACTTTTTTAAAAATCTAGGGGAAACAATCAATAACTTCAATAGAAATTATAACACATTTACTTATATCCTTGAAATTAATGTGTATAAGACACAGAGAGTTCTGAAAATTAGAATATGTTAGCCAGCTTTTGGATATGTCATGATTTTGTGTGCCCCACCCTAAGCCTGTCAAACTTCCCTAAAATCCTGTCTGAATTTCAATATATTCCATCTCTCTGAAAGCATATGTCTCCCCTGTAGGCACTGTCATATTTTCATAAAATTAGTAGTGAGATAATCCGGGGCATTTTTGCATCTTTTGTTCATCTGATTATTGTGCAATGGAATAAAGACAAGAGAGCACATGGACCAGCAGATAACAAACAAACAGTGTGATTGGACTTTCTTTGCATTGATGAAATGTGCAGCTGGTTTACCAAGGGTACAATCCAGTTACTAAGGAGAAAAAACAGTGCTATGAGACTTTGTACTTTGAAAACACCAGGAAAGAAATTGTGTGTGAAGTTTTGAATGCAGTCTGGAGCAAAGTGCAGGTAGTGTGTGGAGAAGCAAAAGCAGAATAAAAATGCACACACTTTAATGCAGTGATTGTACTTTTAAAATTTCCAGACACTGATTTGACATAGATCCCATTCCAAAGGATTAAATGTATTGGCTTATTTGAGAAAACTCAATATAGCCTAAGGAAAAAAATGAGTCATAGATTACTGCTTTTCCAGGAATGACTTTGAAGAATTTTAACATAAGAGTAGACAGGAGAGGACTGAGTAGCCATCATAAAATACCTTTAAGTTTTGAACTCAGTATAAGAACATCTGAGCAAGCTTAATGCACTGAGTACTGTTGGTGCAATAAAAAAAGGCAAGAACATTGGATTGTATTGCTAGAGGGCACACAGTATAAATCAAAGTAGTTGATACCGTATCCATGTAAGCTATAAATTGAACATTACTTAGAATGGTGTATATAGTTCTGTCACTATATTTTAGCAAGGGTATAACTGTGCCTGACGAGAGACTGTATATTATATTAACCTGTAGACTAAAGTCATGTGCTGAAGATTTATGTAATAATTAGAATTGCAGAATAAAACCGACTTTACTAAGATTCAATAATTAAAGACCATTTATTGGCTACTCTTGCAAACAATCTGTTGGCAGCAACTGTGAAACCTACTGCAAGTTAAATTTGCACTTTTGTTAAATATGAAGGCTCCAAGTCTACTATTTAGCAGACCATATTAAAAGACAGAATTCAGACTCTCAGCAGCCATCAGTTTTACGACTCATGCCTTGGAGAAGGTAGCCCAGCTCAATAAAATCCAGCACTGTAGTCCAGGCAATGGGTGTGACCAGAGATCCAGTGAGAGATCCAGACCTAACTGAGACTACAGACCTGTGGCAAGGTTCTTTACAGGGCATCTCAGGATAATATGCAATGGATGGAATGGGATATTCTAAGTAATTTTACTATATATTCACCTATATTTCCTAGGGAAATAGAATTAAATAGATTTGTTATAACTTGAAGGTAAAAAAACCCCAGTGTTTTTCTTGTTTTGTACTTGGAAAGAAAGTCTTCAAATAGGGTGTCAGGAAATACTACATTCTCTGTTTTGGGGAGAAAACTATATATATGAGAAAAAAGAACTGGCTTTTTACTCTCCCTTGCCAATGAACATCAAGATGTTTTGATGTCTTCTGTTTATCATGTTTTTGCTCTGGGAATTTGAAGCTGAAATTCACTTCAATATTATCTTATTCTTGAAACAAATTGTTTCATTCCCTGATCCATCAAGTAAAGCACACAGCACAGGATTAATTTAGATTAAGAGAAACAACAAGGAAAAAAAAATAGAAAGAGAAATCTTCAATGAGACAAAAGTGTGAATGCCTTTTCTATAGGGATGACAGCATTGTTTCCAATCAAAGTAGCACAAGAACTTTATCTGGAAGGGAAGTTCTGAAATTTAAGGGTGTAATACATAAGAAAATAAGTGTCATTTTACAACATGAACTGCACATTTACATTAACCATTTTTTTCATGTTGGCTTGAGTAACAGTGAATTAACTGCTCCACATTATCCATCTTTATATTTCCTTTTTCTCTTGAAAATACTTTAAGAATGCACATATTAGGAGAAGTGTATATATTTGTAGAATTTGTAAAGAGTTAAAGAAAAAGGGTAATAGCTTATGTTGCATCCCAGTGACACTGATAATAAACTTTTTTCCTTTAAATCTGTGGTTTTCAATCTACTTGTAGTTAACAGTTTAACATATGGCTTTCCTATTGTGGGTCCTCTACTTTTAAGCACAAGACCATTTTCAAACATCTCCTGTCTTCCTTTAGTCATGGCAAGAGTGAAAATAACTGTTTCTATATGCCATTTGAGCCATAACTAAGTGATATGAAAAAAAGTGTTAAAATAAATCTTAGAATCATATGGGAAGCAGGCACACACTGTAGAGGTCTTTTTCCTTTTCTATAGGTTCTTTCACCAAGATATAGTTTTATTACATTCCTGCAGTATTACTGCTACTCTCAACTGACATAAAATCTATACTCATAGGAACTTGGCAAATACTATCAGAAAAGGCAAGTTCCTATGGCACAGGTATCTTAGAATACATGTACAAAATGATGACTTTACACAAAGGGCTTGCTGCAGCCTTCCAAAAGACATTGATCTAGGATGCTGTTTTCAGTGTGATATTTTAGACGATTGAAATATTCATGTAAGGCATTAAAAAGGGTCCCACAACTGGGAGTACCAGGCTTTTCTGATCACTGTCTTGAATTTATTCATTTCTATTTTGCATGAGACTGATGTTTCAGGGCAGATATTTTTCCCAACATAGTTGTGCCTAAAAGAAATAGACAGTAGATATATACAAATATATTGTTTTACCAGCAGGAAAGTCCTTATAGTAGAGCAATGAGGAATAAAGTCTGATAGTAAGTAGTAAACAGTAAAGCAGAAATCCTGAATAATTGAAAAATAATTACCTTGCTCACAATAGACAAAAAATTACCTTGCTCACGATAATACTGTTTCCTGTACTGTGCTCTTGATTTCAGCATTCATTGATGATTTTGAGTCACTGTCACATAGCAGTAAGGCTTGCACATTTCTGTAAGTTCGTGGTAAATTTTTAGTGACCTCAAAAAAGTAATACATTTGTGCAACACATTGCAGACATTGTGTGAAATGTATAAATGTACTATATGTGTCTGGTTTTTTTCATAAGTCTCACCTTCTTGTAACAATTAAGGTCTTTGCAAAGCTGCAGCAAATCTCAGAACTAGACACAATACCCTTGAACTCTAACTGTGAAACAAAGAATAGAACCTTATTTTCTAGGCACTTCTAGAAAGAATTCTTATTCTTCCTCTTGACCTGTCTTTTTGCAGCTGTGGCTTACAGTGTCCAGCACTGAACTGAGGTCAGTGTTTAACTACCTGGTATGTACAGTTTGAAAATTGCAGCATCTAAACCATTCATAAAGCTGTACTCTACACTGCATAAACTGGCATTAACCATTAAGCAGAAACAATTATAATTTTTTAATATTCTTTTTTTAAGTAAAGGAATTAAATTTTTATCAAAGAAGCACATCTGAATTAAAATTTAAAAATTTTTGAAGTTACTGTAACTAAAAAATTACTATGAAATATCTTTTATCCTTATAATTTTCACAAAGGAAAATCATAAAGAAAACAAACAAACAAAAAGCAAACAAACAAAAAAACCCCAACCCAACTCAACCCAACCCAAACCAAAACCCTAAAATTATCACACTTTCACTTTAAGGAAAAATAATGAAATATGAATATGAAATGAAGGATGAACAGCTTAATTTCCAGTATAAGGTACTAATAATAACTGTTTCATGATCAAAATGTCACATCTGCTGTAATCTGAACTTTATTTAATTGTATAATCACCATATCAAGGTTGTTGTAAAGCCCAAAATGGTCTATGCACTGTTGATAAGGTTTTTGGAGCCAAGGTGAGCAGTGATTCCTTGTTCCTGTAGGATGCTCTATGTTTTGTATCATGCAGAAGTTTAGATTAGATTATTTTAATGATTCCTTAAAGAATATGCCTGACAAAATTATGATACTCTCTTCACTGTCTCAGTGAAGCTATCTGCAGAATTCTTCAGCCTTTCATAGAATCAGCTGATAGCAGATGTCTTCATCAGTAATACCTGGTACCTTTTATCAGACAGCAAAATACTGTACAATGGTTTGTCAATATCCAACTGCCCTTTCTCGGAAAACACATATGCCAGAGCATAGAAATATTATATGATTCAAGTCTTTACTTCAGGAGGATTTTCTGTATTTCTTCAGTGAATATTTGATGTCACTTCTTTATTGTAGCCCCTTAAAAGACTCCTTTTATGACTTTTTCAATTGCATGTGGGTCTTCAATCCTTGAATCTTATTACCATATTTATTGAAAGAAATCAAATCCAAACAAACAATTAGAAATAAAAGTAAACTGGGAGGTTACTGCTGTATCTGTAGATTTCGGTTCCCCAAACAATCATCATTCAAACTCATAAGATTTTCTTGGATCCAAATTCTACCAACTGGCCCCTTCATGTCTAACAATGCATTTGGGAAAAATTGATTTTTATGAAAGTTTCATTTTCTTTCTTATAAAAATCCTGTGAGACACATAAATGGCATCTGAGAGCCTCTATAAACATGATTACCCAAGAGAGTCAGGTACCTATAGCATACTTACAATGAAATATCCACCTCTCTTGAGTAATTGTATGTATATCAAAATATTTACTGCTAATGGGGAAACCTGATCCATCACCTACACAAACTGTTGGTTTTTTTGTTTGGTACATGACGAAGTTACCTGGAAAAAAAATGATAGCCAAGGATTACACAGAATATTCTTTCATCATCATACATTGCAGAAGCAGGATGGAGGAAAAACACAAAAGAGGTGAGATGAAAGGAGAATTGCAAAGGAAGCCAGACTTCTAAAACAAGCTCTGTGATCTCTTTCTCTCAAATATGTGTCTTCCCCCCTGACTAACTCAAAATTATGTTAAGTAACAACTATGTGACATTTACTACATCCACTATGCAGAGAAAGGCAAAGAAAGCACTGTACTACCCATTAGGATGAATCAGCTTATCAAACAAAAAACAACTCCAATTTTCATCTATTTGAAGCAAACCAAACTTTTTTGAGGGCTGTATATATGTACAGTCATGTCTACACACACACACACACAC